>CAJNDS010001680.1:0-195000 GCA_905221605.1 Symbiodinium natans | reverse complement strand
GGTTTAGGGTTTAGGGTTTCGGGTTTAGGGTTGAGGGCTCTGAGCCAAGTAAATAGGGATGTAGGGTACTGTACAGACTCTCGCTGCCCTGCTGCGAGCACCGCAGCCCTAAACCCAAAACCCCCCAAACCGAATATCAGATTCAGCCGGCCAAAGGTGTGCTGCTTGCACGTGACAAAGGTGGACATAAAGCCTTAGGGATACTTAGGGGGTGGATTTTTGTATGTTTGGGCACTGTAATTCCTAAGAAGCAGCTGGAATTAAAATATCTTGGGGGTGGTTTTGTATGTTTGGGCACTATAATTCCTAAGAAGCAGCTAAAATTATGGTTCTTCTTAGGGTTCCAAGTTCAGCATATCCTACCATGATCCTGACCACTGGAATCCTCTAAGAAGGACTTCAACACAACCCATACCCATACTCCCCTTGTTTAGGGTTTAGGGCCACGGTCTCAAAAGGGTCCGCACAGGCATCAAGCGACATGGCTCTAAAGGGAGGGGCGCCTTAGGCAGTCCCCCTGGTTTCATCCAAGGATTTTAAATGACACATCGCTAACTTTTGCAAAAAGACATATTGCAGGCCGCGACAAGCAAGCATGTGACTCGCGTAGCCAAACTGCTTTCTTGCCCAAGGACGTTGATACTTGAAGGTACATGAACCGTCATAAGTAGGGCAATAAGAGCCGTAAACAGGCTATAACCATATCTATCCTTCTTCATAAGCCCATGTGTTTCTAACTGCCCTTGAACCTCCAAGTATAAGTAGGAATTGAACCTACAAGGTAGGGTTTAGGGTTTAGGGCTTAGGGTTTAGGGTACCCTGCACTCCTCGCAGTTGAGCTTCTTGGGTCTTGCCGGAGCGCACTGAGCACTGGGCAGGCGCCCAAAAAGTTCAGATCAGGACCCAGAAAGCTGCTCCAGGGTTTAGGGTGTCTTTATTTGAGCAAAGCTACCCGCATCACAGCAGATCCTCCACAGGAAATCAGACCTCAAGGGTGTTCAGGTCGAAGGCGTGCGCGACGGCTATCACTGAGTTAAGTTTTCTTCGCCCAACTCCCTGGAAGCATGAACGAAGATTCTTGCGCTCCAAGACAAGTCACCCTAAATCCTAAGCCCTAAGCCCTAAGCCCTAAGCCCTAAGCCCTAAACCCTAAACCTTAAACCCTAAACCCTAACCGAACTGGGATCTCAGGCCTTTGGTGAAGGTAGTTGGCCCAAGGGAAGCAGGCTCAGGGGCTGAGGATCTCGGCTGCAGATTGTAGGAAAAAAGCTATAGATTTAGGGTTTAGGGTTTAGGGTTTAGGGTGATTTGCTCATTAGGAGGTCCATACCCCGAGAATACACCTGCGGCTACTACTATTTGCTTCAGAACCCCCAAAAAATTAAAAAAAAAAAAAAAAAACGGTTCTTCCCTGTAAGGACAATATAGGGATTATTATTTTACATTTTTCGAAGGTTCTTGAGCAAATGGTAGGCTAGGAAGCGTACACTCATCACAACCACCAAGTAGCAAGGTCTACACCGAGCTGGAGCTTGGCGGCCCTTTTCGCAACCGGCTCGCAAATTCACGCACCCCGAAACCCTAAGCCCTCAACTTAGGGTTTAGGGTTTAGGGTTTAGGGTTTAGGTTTAGGGTAACCCAACACACAAACCCTACTAAACCCCATTGTGGAGGATGCTGCAGTAGAAGCCTGGAATGTGCTCCGAGATGCGCCACAGCTACGGCCTTCGTCCGAGGCTGAAAAAGCCCACGCCTAAACTGCACGGCGAAAACCGGAAACCCACAGAAGAAAGTATGTTCACTGCGTTAAGAACACATTCCTCCAAAATGCGACCTACACCAAAACCACCGTGACACTTATGTGGAAGTCCTTTTGAGTGACCCTTGCCCGGAACCCTGAAACCTTAACGAGAGGTTCGGAACCTGTCTCAGCTACAAATCCAATTCTCGACCCAACAAACCCAATTAAACTCACAACCTTTCAGGATTTGTCTCAAACCCAGGTGTAGGGCTTGGGGCTTAGCAATTGGCAGTTTTCTCCTGCCCCTACTTGCCCGAACGCAGTGAGTTTAGCATCAGGTTAATGATGTTGGTCATCTGGTGAGCAAATCCTGACCGGTAGGAGGCTTCTTCACTTATAACGGGTGCCCTTTGAAGGATTCAAACGTATCAAGATATGCACCTGTATGTACGCGTGCGCACACACGCACACGCATATGTATATATTTTAACTATATATGCCTCTATATATATATATGCATATATAGTCACCCTCTCCCCAGATCTACACACTGCTTGTCTACACTACTATTCTGCTTGCTTCCACGTGCCTGTGTGTGTGTGTGCAAGTCGTACATGCCGAAAACGCTGTAAAATCGTGCAGTATATGTGCAACTGTGTCGTACATCAAACATGTATATAAATCTTCGAACGATGTTCGGTGAAACAAAAACATGAACTCATATATTACGGAAGCCAAAACAACCTGGAAGGTATAGCAGTTTTACCGGTGGCAGCTTACAAACCTCGTGTTTCTTTTGTGATTTTGCTGTTGTTTTAGTAGAGGAATCGCATATTGTCATGGAAACTCGTTCTAACTTCTGTGCGTACGGCTCTCTTCTCTCATACAACAACAACTACTACCACAGTTCCTACTAAAAAAACGTAACATAACTAGCATTTCCACTACTTAAGAGAATAGTATGTGCAGTGGTAAAATACGTGTTTTAATATTTAATAGCTGTCCTTCATTGCTCACTCGAAGCAAGCTGAAGATATGAACTAATGCTATACCGACCAAAACAGTATGTACTAAGTAATTAATTTCTATGCAATGAATATTGCAGCGGAGTGCTTTAAAACCTTCCTTTCACTAGTATTTAGTTTGCATCCGAAGCCCTAATTCTTTAGAAAGTGAACGAATTGCCAAGCAAAACTGCATTGCTTGCATCGAAACACCTGGAACGCAAGAGTCCAAACTTCACCAGAGATGCTCCGGAGGTCTTGGAAGTCTTTAGGTTTGTGAATCTCCGAGTACTTGTACTTTCACAAAACAAGTAATGCGTTCCTAGGAGGATTATGCGCTTTCAGCTTGTCTATGCGAGTTGTGTGTTCTAGCCATAACATATATATACTAAGCAAGTGATATTCAACTAGTACGTCAGCAGTACTTCGTCACTATGTAAAGAGAAAGGCTTGCAGTAAAATCAACATTTAGTGCACATGTTGGTTTTACTCAGTTCGCCTGTGTTTGCGAATTCTACGTTTCTAGGGGAACTACGTACTTTTAAGCTTGTCTATGCGAATTGTGCTCTTCAGACATGGTATAAAATATACAAGTGGTGTTTAATTATATAGTACGTCAGCAGTAGTTCATTATTGTGTAATGAAAACTGCTTGTATTGCTATCAAAATTAGTGCACATGCTAGTCGTACTGAGGTCGTCTGTTTAAGTGGTACTCATCTCGCTTATATTCATTAAGCTTTTAATTAGTGTTCTAGCTACGAAAACCATATAAAATGTATGCAAAGAATATTCTTCGAACGCTAGGATAGTTCACTAGCCTCTTTCGTATACTATGTTAAAAAGCAATTCAATATTTTCTCTTGTACAGGCCTAGGCTTGGGACAAGAACTACTTCCTAAACCACTTGGGAACAAAAAAAGACTCAAGACTTTAGAAGCATCTCAAACATACACCATGGAAATCTTAAACCCTCACGCTTGGATGTTGAAACCTCAAGTACTTGAAACCTCAAGTAAGGCTATGAATATAGTTGCCCCTACTTACAGGTATACTTGTACCTATCACGGTTTAGGGTTTAGGGTTTATGGTTTAGGGTTTAGGCAAGTACAACACCTCAAGCTCACAGCCAGAAGAACCCTGAAAACGATTGTTTTTGGAGAGGGAAACCCCAACAAATTCGCAATCCGAGCGCAAGACCCTAAACCCTAAACCCTAAACCCTAAACCCAATTCCTCTAGAAACTGGCCTAGGCCACCAGATCGTACAAACCTCCCTGGACTCAAGGCTGCTGGCGGGTTTCAGGGTTTAGGGTTTAGGGCTTAGGGGAAACCATATCGGATAGCCATCTCGGATGGGAAAAAACCATCTCTCAGATGGAAAATCCACTTTCTTCACCTCGGCCGACAGCAAACAGTTGCCCAGCTCTGGTACTGTAGAAACACCAAGCAATACAGCGAGCTTGACTAGCATGTCGTTTGGGCAGCTTGTTTTGTCATGACATGATGCAGGGGATATATAAGGGACAATCCTGGTACGGTAGTTGCTCCTTAAACCTAAGCTTTAGCCCTGTGTCGATAGAGGTTGTAAGGGGAATCATGTTGGTGTATGGTTATTCCTTGCGAACCCCAAGTTCGCTTTATCTAAATGTTCTTCAGAACTCCTACTTGAGGGTCATGAGTAGTTAGAAGTAGGGTTATAAGTATAGTCAGTTACAAGTATAGTTACGCTACTTACAACCCCACGTATATCTAGCCATGAACCTTCAAGTAGCCTGATTGCAACGAGAGGGGCTTTCGCTTTGACTGGCCTCCTCTGCAGGAGACCCCAGCACCTTGGCACAAAAGGTTTCGGGGTTTAGGGCTTACAGCTCGGGCTTTGGAAGGTATAGGGGTTTCGGCTTAGGGTTTAGGGTTTAAGGTTTAGGGTTTAGGAATTAGGGTTTAGGGTTAGGGGTTTGGGGCTCAGGGCCGTGTAGGGGTTTTGATTAAATTCGAACAGCCTGCGCTGAACCCGGACAAACCGTAAGCCCATAAACTCCCCGTTTGCACACAAAAGGGCAAAAACCTCAACTTAACCCATACTCTGAAGAAGCCACCGTAGGAACTCCGCAACCGCGCGATTGCCACTTGTAAAGACTTCTGGCCATAAGTGAGTTTAGGGTTTAGGGTTTAGGGATTAGGGTTAGGGTTTATTGGCGCCGATCCTCAAGTAGTGCAGACACAAATCCTGGAGAAGCAGCAAGTAGGGTGTAGGTTGGGATGTTCCCCCTTCTGCTAACAGTCCTGAATAGGGATTATACTACTATAGTCCCTAGTAAGGACTGTTAGTATAAGGGGGAACCTGCCAAGGTATAGTTACCCTAAACCCTAAACCCTAAACCCAAGGTTTAGCGTTGTTAGGGGTTTAGGGTTGAGGGCGCCATTCCAAGCCCCAGGCCGTGGGCGCCTCGCCGGCGCTTGCCTCGGTGAGCTGCACGGTTTAGGGTTTAGGGTTTAGGGTTTAGAGTTTCTGCAGTTTAGGGTTTTTTTGACACCCGCCTAGCAGACGCCCTCTGGGATCACTCCGCAGTTTAGGGTTTAGGGTTTAGGGTTTCTGCAGTTTAGGATTTAGGGTTTAGGGTTTAGGGTCGGAACTGACGCTGGCCCAAAAAAAAGGTTGACTTTTCAAATATGGTCGGATTGTGTATATCCCCGAAGGTTCAAGGTTCTCTGCTCAGCTACGGGAATACCTTCTAACAATTGTTCTTCTATGGAGCCAATATATTCTTAGACTGTGACTATAATAAACCCAGCTGTGCAACCCAACTGCCAGCAAGACAAAGATCGGGCTCCGGAGTGACAAATGGCCCCCCGGCTGTCGAGGCAGAAACCCAACCCTTCGGTCGTTGGGAATCACCCAACTCTTCTGATTATTAGGGCCCTGTATCACGCAACGAACAAACGGAACTGTCTAGCTTTGCAAGATCAACATCGGAAACAAGCTCTCCAACAACACAAGCTCCTAAAGCCCGCCTGCTGTGGACCGGAACCGTCTTGTGCTACAAAGCTGCCAAGGCTTTTAGGGCTCAGGGTTTCGGGTTTAGAGTCTGGTGGACACGTGGGAGGGAAGGCACAGAGCTGAGAAAGCCCAACTTTTGAAGAGTGGCTCAGTTCCTACTCAAGAGCTGCACTCTGCAGCCACTTGAGCTTGAGGCTTAGGAGGTGTGTGTGTGTGTGTGTGTGACGTCTGTGGGGTTCTTGGGCCTGCTCTTTGAATACAGCACGAAGTAGCACCTTGAAACATCAAACGGCTACTGGTAGGTTCAACTAAAGCCTATAAAGCCTAAAGCCTAAAGCCTAAAGCCTAAACCCTAAACCATAAACCCTAAACCTGCAAGACGCCAAGCCCCACGCCTTCAATGATGAACTCGACCTCGACGTGCAGCCCTCGGCCGCGATGAAAAAAGCACTCGCGGGAGCTCAAGTAAGAAGGCAGAACTGGGCCATACTCCCGTTAGAACCTGAATAAAAATGATATTGTTAATATCCTCTTGGGTTTTGTATAAACAAAAAATGATATTCTCCAATTCCCAAGGGAGATATAGTGGGTATGACGAGTAGAAGAAGCAGAGATGATAGCAATGCGCAGGGGGGGGGGGGGGGGCAAGCGTGCTCGCGGCAGAGGATGATGGTGCTGCAGTCATGGTAGAACAGAAAGTCATCCCAGTTGGTCCCGATCTCGTGATCATTGTCGCAAGCATGGTCTGAATGCAACACTAAACCCTAAACCCTAAACCCTAAAAAGGGGTGGCATGGGCCGGACCGACACGCGCCCACCATTATAGTGCAAGGCCCAAGCAGCTTTAGAATCGTTGACAACTGCCTCCGGCGCCTTGGACACGTGGAGGGGGGGTTGCAAAAGTGCAAAAGCTGAGCTCCCTCTCTGCCTCTCTCCCTCTCCCTCTCCCCTAAAGCCTCAAGCGCATGGTCTCCCCCAAGCCAATTGGGGCAGTTCAGTACAGCAGAAGTAACTGGTAACTGGGACCGTAGTATGACCCCCCCCCCCCAAGGGAACATGATTTTGAGCCCTGACTCAAGAAACAGCCAGGCCCCTACCGCTTCCTGAGTGCACTTCAACAAAGATTCTTAACCAGGGTGTTGGCTTTCGCGTGATTCATGGGGCTCAGATTCTACAAGGCTCTGGGTATCGGGTTTGAGATCTGAAGGTTTGTACTTTATGCTTCGTGCACATGCAATTGTTTGCCGCATGGGTTGTTCTTAACTAGGTCCACTGATTGCTAGGGATCACTCCTGCATTGCGGCATTGCAGGCCGGGGTAGAGCCGTAATGGGAAGCTTGGGGTGAAGGGTAGAATCCACCCGCAAGGACCTTAGAACCTTTCCAAACACCGGGGACTTCGTGACCCCCCTAACTCTGAACCCTCCAACCTCAGCCCCGAAGCAGTTCAACCCCCCAAGCTCAGCACTGGTATGGAGGAAGTCGACCTGGAAGGCACGGCCTCAGTGGCGCTCTCAGGGCACAGTGGTCATCACCACAACGAGGATCTTAAGCTGAAAGCCCTTCCACACGCACATCGCGGCTTCAGTCTTGACTACGTCCCGAATTCAAGCACTCACCCCGAAACAGCCTGGGAGCAAGTCATCTACGACTACAGTATACGAATTTATATTCCTACACGGTTACATGTATCAAATTCTCATGTCTTGTATTAACTGATATTCTAGTGTATTGATACAGTGCAAGGTCCAAGCAGCTTTGGAATCGTTGACAACTGCCTCCGGCGCCTTGCCAACCGGGGGAGGGGGGAGTGCAAAAGCTGCTCTCCCTCTCTTCTGCCTCTCTCTCTCTCTCCCTCCCTCCCCTCCATCTTCCTCTCCTAAACCCTATGAAGCCCTAAAGTCCTCAAGCACATGGTCTACCCCCAAGCCAATGGGCAGTTCTCTGAATTATGGATCCCGCTTACTGACGGACAGCAGAAGCAACTGGGGCCATAGTATGACAAGGACTACCCCACCACCCGAAACCCTAAACCCCTACTCACAGCCAGGCCCCCTACCGCTTCCGTCCGGGAGTGCACTTCCACAAAGACTTTGAATTAGGGTGTTGGCTTTCGCGTGATTCATGGGGCTCAGATTCTACAAGGCTCTGGGTATATAGGGTTGGCGATCTGAAGGTTTGCTGTCTTGCTTCGTTTTGCTGTCTTGCTTCGTGCACATGCAATTGTTTGCCGCATGGGTTGTTCTTAACTAGGGTCCGCTGATTGCTAGGGATCACTCCTGCACTACAGGCCTGGGTAGAGCCATCAACACTAAACCCTAAACCCTAAACCCTAAACCCTAAAACCTAAACCCTAAACCTTAAACCCTAAACCCTAAACCCTAAAGCCCTACCAAGCTCGGGGTTGAGGGTCGAATCCACCCGCAAGGACCTCAAAAACCTTTCCCTAACCTAGGATGCTCAGTAACCCAGGATTAAAAAGGGAGCCCTTTTTTTGCTTAAAGGGGTTTATAAGGGAACCTAAACCCTCCAAAAAGGGAATAAGGGTACTACTGGGCATCCTAGTAACCCTCCACCCTCAGCCCCAACCCCCCAAGCTCAGCACTGGCAAGGAGGAAGTCGACCTGGAAGGTGCGGCCTCAGTAGGGTCTAGGGTTTAGGGTTTAGGGCTAAAGGAGGCAGCGGCCGTACAGCGACAAAGATCAACATAATTTGCATTCTTACGTGTGCGAGCGCGTGCATGCGCTCCGGTAAGTACATGCACAGCGTATGCATAAAATGCACCTACATGTAAAAACTATAAGGCAAGAATGAAACACATGCATATGTGGAAAAAACATGAGTGCACATTTTCCTGATCCCCTAGCACCGTCCCGCCCCCCTCCCCCCCACCCCAATTAATTCAGAACCACGTGGCTTTACTGGCAGCCTCCAGCTGCCACCTCCCTGGAACGAAGCGCTCTTGCACAAGCTTCCTGATGCCTGGCATAGGGTTTAGGGTTCAGGGTTCAGAGTTTAGGTGTACTTCAGTTTGGAAGTTTACTTCCTAGTTTCTAGTAGAGAATCAAGCAAGTAGGTACCATCACATTGTCTTTCAAAGGCGTCCATAAAGCACCGTACTCCTAAAACTCCCTGTGAAGAACCAACAACAATCACCGAGCGCGACCTGTAGACCCTTTAAGCAGACATGGTTTAGGGTTTAGAGTTTAGGGCTTAGGGTTTAGGGTTTGGGGTCGTACTTGCTGGTACTCGTAACCATACTTATCTACAGGGATGCTCTTCTGCAAGGTGCTGGGATGCTCTAGACTCTAGACCCTAAACCCTAAACCCTAAACTCTGAAAGTCGAACGGTTCAGGGTTTAGGGCTTAACCCCAGGAATTGCGGCCCCTTCTGAGTGCGAAGCACAGCTCCTGCACCAGTAGCACCCTAACACCGGTTTAGGGTTTAGGGTTTAGGGTTTAGGGTTTAGGGTTGAGGGTTTTGTGATTGAAAAGCCTTGAACACTGAGAGAGCTACTCGGAGGTTCATGGATCGTTGTAAAAGTATAGGGGTTAGGGTTGAGGGTTGCGGGAGCTAGGAGGGCTCTACGTACCCTAAGCAGGGTTCTAACTAGAGATGCCCTACGTACGTAACACCATACTAAAACCCTGCTTGGAACCACCCATGAACCTCCAAGCAGATACTCCCCCCTACGCTCTAAAGCCTCCACCCCACGAACCTGTAAACCCCTAAGCCCTAGACCCTGAAATCTAAACCCTCAACCCTAAGCCTGTTGTTCGTTGAACCCTAAGCCCTAAACCCTAACCCGTGCTTGAGGCGAGGCGCCTTCCAGGCCAAACCGTCCAGCCTCCAGCACGCCTAAAAGGATGTCAGTGGTCTCCTTGGTTCAAAGGCTTAGGGTTTAGAATTGTTTTGAGTTCAGGCTTTATAGGGCTTAAGGTTTAGGACACACACACACACACTTGGCTTTGTTTTGTTCTCAATGCCAGTGTTGTCGTTCGTGTTGTTGCTGTTGCTGTTGCTGATGCTGCTGCTGTTGCTTTTGTTCTTGTTTTTGGGAGATGTTCCCGTGTGGTTTAATACTTCGCCGTTCACTCTCACAAGGCAAGCAAGGCAATTGCCCACTGAGGGTTCTGGGCGAAGGGTTTGGGACTAGTGAAGGTTGTAGTCTGTAGTTTTGTTAGTTGAGAAACCCTAAGCCCTAAACCCTTTTGCATCCGGGCTTGGGGCAGTCGGCCGGGGATACCCTAAACCCTAAACCCTAAAGCCCTAAAGCCCTAAAGCCCTAAACCCTAAAACCCTAAAGCCCTAAACCCTAAACCCTAAGCCCTAAACCGTAAACCGATTCGGGACCTGCCCGAAACCCTCAACCTCAAACCGCTCTTGAAGCCCGTCCTCCGTGTTTCAGTGTCTTTGGGACTTGCTCGGAAGTCTCAGCCTCCAATCCCCCCAAGACCGTTAGAGCCCCTGAACCCTAAACCCTAAACCCTAAACCCTAAATGCTCACATTTCCCATTCGCCACGGCACCGGCTCAAAACACTGTGCGTTCTGCGGCTCGAATTTCCTGGCTTCAGCTGGCTTTAGATTTCGGGGTTTAGGGTTTAGGGTTTAGGGTTTAGGGCTGTAGGGTTTAAACGAATGCTTCTCGGGTTTAGCTTAGTAACCAAACAATGGAAAAGGGTGCCCTTCTTGCTGAATGAGTTTTACGAGGGAGCCGAATCCTTAACACAAAGAAGTGAGGGTACCAAGCAAACGGAGGTCCTAAAACAAGCACGACGGGCTACCAGAAAACCAGCCCCTTCAAAGGGGAACACGGGGTAGAATAGCCCTGAAAACGCGGAATATCGATTGCAACGGAACCGAACCTAATCCCCCAAAACAGGGCAGGAGGTTTAGGGTTTAGGGTATTAGGGTACTGCTGGCCCTTGTTGCATCAGGGCCTGAAACGTCGGCCCTAAACCTGAAGCCCAACCATAAACCGCTGAAAATCTCAGGCTCTTTTGGGGGGGGGGCTCATCAGGATGGATCCTTTCAACCTAATATAGGGGTCCTAATGATTAGGCAAGGGCTTTGGGGGGGGGGTTCGTATAGTATGCCTATAAAGGGGCTATAAGGGAATGCTGTGAGTCATTCTTCCGCCCCCTGGATTATGACTATGAGGAGCCCTGACGATGCGCACCGCTGAGGTGTTAGGGGTTGGGGTTTTTGAATGTTTGCCTAATAAGGGATCATCGTACTCCCCCCCCCCCCCTTCTTCTCATCCGTCTCAAGGACTGTTAGTAAGGGGAAACGGGAAACACCCTAAACCCTAAACCCTGGGAAACATCCCAAAAGTTTGGGGTTTTGGGAATCGGGTTCGCCTCAGGTTGGACCTCACAATTGTGCAGCCCTTCTCCCTATGACCCATTGGAGAACTGCAGGCATCAAGCTTCTAAACCCTAACCCCTAAACCCTCATCCCTCAACCCTAAACCCTGAACCCTAACCTTGGCATGCTTCAGCTATCTTGCCACACTGGCCGAGTAATCCAACGCAAAGAAGAAAACCTTCGGGATTGAAAGGGGTTCATGCCCCCCCCACCCCAAAAAAAATCAAGCATTGCCTACTCAGCACCTCATTCTGATGCACGTCTCGATAAACCCTCAACCCGAAACCCTACCTGAAGAGCCAAGTGGCTGAATCTTCTCGGCAATTCGGTCGTGTGGGTCCGGTAGGACAATCACTTCCAGATTGCTCGGAGAACCACCCATCTCCAAGAACACGAAGAGTTCTGTGATACACCAGAGCCTCGTGCGGGATGGGGGGCAGGGGAAAATGTAGGTTTGGGGTGTAGGGTTTAGGGTTTAGGGTTTAGGGTTTAGGGTTTAGGGTTTAGGGTTTAGGGTTTAGGGTTTAGGGTTTCGGGCTTTTTCAGGTCAAAACGGCTGCTCTTAGCCATTCAATGCTGCTGGATGTGGTGCTCCCTAAACTCTACGCCGAGGCTGGAAAAACCAAACCCCGAAACCCCTGGGTTTAGGGTTTAGGTTTTTTTTTAAGGGTTTAGGGTTTAGGGGTTAGGATTTAGGGTTTCAGGGTTTAGGGTTTAGGGTAACTATAAGTTGGGGATGTTCCCCCTATACACTAACAGTCCTTAATAGGGATTATCGGACCGCCTCTTCTCATCCCTAGTAAGGACTGGTAGAAAACCGCACAAAGAATCATGGGCTTCCCTACTGCCACCTCTATGCTACCCCCCCTGGGTTCCCCCCCCCCTAAACCCCTAAACAGCCTTAATTACGGGAGGAACCTAGGAGAGGGTAGTAGGGGAACCCCATGGAAGAAGGGCCTCTTGGGAACCTCACGCGTAGCTACAAGTGGGGCTATGAGTCGGATCACTATAGCTATAAGTGGCTATATCCATATTTAGGGTACTTGTACCCTTACTTACTTACATGAACCTTCAAGTAACCCCTTTTGCAACTGGCTTTTGGGTGTCCGCACCTTTTGGGGCTCCAAGGCAAGCCGTTAAAACAAGTATGACTGGGTTCTTAAGCAGAGTCCCGGTGGGGTTGAATTCATCTTGTACAAGGCTTGTAGTCTAGAGTCTAGGGTTTAAGTAGGCTTTAGGGTTGAGACAGCAAGCCACTGAAAACACCTCGACTTCCTAACCGGCTTCATGCGTCACAGCCGCCTCTCGAGGTAGGTGTCGCCGCAAATCACCACCAAACGGCTGCACGAGGCCAGGTAGATGGGCAAACAGGCCAGCCTCTGAGTTTAACTGGTTATAATAACCTTACTTCGAGCATTTACAACCCGACTTGGCACGACCCATGAACCTCCAAGCATCTTCTACCCTACGCCCCTAAACCCTGGAAACAGGCGTCCTAGAAGGTCTACGTTTCAGAACATCGTTGGGCCCTTACGCAACATGCTCGAGTCCAACACATGGTTTTAAAGCTTCCGTCGGCGTCTTTGATTGAGTAAGACAGAGTCAAGCCACTCTGAAACAAACCCCAAACCCTACCAAACCTACCCAAACCTTTGAAAGCCCTGTGCCCTTTTGCCCAAACCCTAACCTGGTAATTGCTTACTTAAGGAACCCACCCCCGCCCCCACAAAAGTAAACATCTTCCTAAAAAGGGCATATAGGGATTATTATCGTTTACTTTCTGGGGGGGTTCTTAAGCAAAGAGTAGTATAGAACCCTAAACCCTAAACCCAAATAGTACCCTTTTGAGGGAAGCAGGCCAGGTCCAGCTCTGCCTGCAAACCTATTGGGGGGGGGGTAGCTCCACAATATGGGGGTTTACGAAAACCCCAAATAGTAGGATTCCCTTATAATAACAATACTTGGCTGCAGTTAGGAGGGTAGCTATACACTAAATTCTTAGCTGCCTTATTAAGAAACCCAATAAGCCCAAAAAGGCTAAAGATCTAAAGTTACAGTAAAGCACCACAAAGAATAGGGTTCTTAAGGGAGGGGGCTCAAGGGGGTAGGTACCTACGGAACCTTAGGGAAGCTTAGGGAGCCTTAGGGAGTAGTGGGGAAAAAAAAGAACCCTAGAATTTAGAATTATTGTAAGGACGAAGAAGGAACCTCTTTAAGACACCTTTTGTGGAGAGGGGTTTCTCTCATGGGCTACCCACCAGGCTGCTGACTGTGGTGCCGCTACACCTAAGCCCCAAACAGTAAACCCTAGACCCATTAAAGCGGGCACAAAGTGATTAATCAAGGTATCAGGCAACTAGAGTTCGGAAACCTAAAGTCCTACTTGGAGGTTCATGGGTAGTTATCAGCAGGGTGATAAATATGCTAACTCTAATCATAACCTTCTCTATGATACTTATCACCCTAGCTACCCATGAACCTCCAAGTAGACCCTCGTTTTGAACATGCTGGGGTTCTGCTGTACAGTGACTGAAGCACAACATAGGCATCGTCGGATCCGAAATCATGTCTTTAGATCATGCCGATGTCTTCGATCATCATGTAGCAGTGTGGAGCCCTGAACATAAACTTGTCCAGATCTTTCCAAATGACGAGTTCTCCACGTCGTTCTGGTCAATACCTGGGAGAAGTTGCAAGATGCCATGAGGCCTCAACATAACCCTGAGCCCCCAGAACTTCGACCTTTTGCAACAGGCGTCGCATCCACCTGCAAATTGTTCACAAACATAGGGTTCAGGGGTTGGGTGACATGAGGACTTGGTAATTCCCTGTGATGACAGGGGTATGGCCTTACGCGGGTTACGAGCTGCTGTGAGCCCAACGAAGAAAGACTACATCTCTGGTAGTGTGCACCCTCTTTCCACTGGACTCAATCAAGTCTGGCCAGCTAGGCAAGTGCACCCTAAATCCCTAATCCCTAAACCCTAAAACCCTAAACCCTAAACCCTAAACCCCTAAATCCTAAACCCGAAGCCCTAGCCCGCAGGGTTTGTGCCGTGGGTCAGGAATGGCCTCTCAAGAACCATGGCGTCTGCACCTTGCTCCTAGTGTGTTTGCTTAGCTTTTCTTCCTGGGCTCCTTAGATGAAAATACGGTCGAAAGGGCTTAGGGGTTATACGAAGATTTTGGTACAGCCGAAAGAATACAACCAACCAAACAAGCACTTCTTGTCTAGTTCACGACCATCCCTAAAAAGTTGGGTGCAGGGCGGACGGCTTGCTCTCTATGCCGAAGGATCGGAGTTCCGAGTCTGGTGGCCCTAAAACCCTAAACCCCCAAAAACCCTAAACTCTTAAAACCCTAAACCCTAAAGCCCAAACCCTAAACCCTAGTCCAAGGCACAGTATTTGTCTATCCAGAGCTTGGGCTCGACGTTGTGGTTCTCCTTCGAGGCGGCTTGCTGTTTTGAAGGGGTTTAGGGTTTAGGGTTTAGGGTTAGGGTTTAGGGTTTAGTGTTTAGGGTTTAGGGTTTAGGGTTTAGGGTTTAGGCTTTGGGGTTTACGGGTTAGGGTTTAGGGTTTAGGCTTTAGGCTTTAGGGTTTAGGGTTTATAAGGGGACGCGTGCTTGGACGGAATCATGGCCGATGTCGGCAGCTCTGGCACTCGCTAGGATGGCCCTTAATGCCCTCTGAAAAAATATTCCTGAATATGACTTGGCTGCACTTAGGACGGTAGCTAGAAATCAAATTTTTCAGCTGCCTTCTTAAGAAACCCAAAAAGCCCCAAAAAGGCTAAAGATGTAAAGTTACAGTAAAGCACCACAAAGATGAATCATCCTCTTCGACCCAGGAAGGGAAAAGATAAAAGGTTCCTAAGGCCTGCCGAGAGAATGCCAGTGATGCTCGAGGCCCGAAGGGAGAGTTGCAAGAAAATGGTCGGGAGGCAGCGGATAGTGGCTTGGATGGAAGGATGTGTGTGTGTGTGACGTTCTAAACCGTGTTGCAGGAAAGTCTCAATGAGAGTCACGTTGCCGTGGAAAGAAGCAAAATGCATGGCTGTGATTCCTTCTTCTCCCCTTGCGGCTGCGGTGCTTCGGCGAAGCCCAGCAAACAGCAGTGATAGTGTGTCTCTTGATTCTTCACTCGCGCTTTTCACCACAAATCCGAAGCCCCGCCCCCCCCCCCCCCCCCCCCCCAAACTCTACGCAGCTGCCCACCGCGTCCTGGCGGAACTTCTGCCGCCAGGCTTGCAACGCCTTCCACTTCCTGGTGCGGTAGAGCGGGGTCCCGAAACTCTATTTAAAAAAAGCACCACCCAAAACCCTAAACCCCCACCCAAACATCCTGCGACACCCTGAACGCTAAGCCCCAAACCCTAGGCGCTTTAAGCAATTCCTTCCCCTGTATACCTCTGCAAAGCAGCCCCCTATATTGTACCTGTGGGTCACTTTCTTTTTTGAGGACGTTAATTGCTGTCGGGGGCGGGGCTATCGGCCGAGTAGGGAGGCGGGGCGGCTGCGATTTTGACAAGGTTTGGGGGAGGACCGCTTGGGGTTGGAGACGAGGTGCTTGTCAAACGGCAAAGGCACAGGGATCCGAACAGAGCATTTGTTTGCCACCTGCCTCGCTTTAGGGTTTAGGGCGAGAAAAACCCTTCACGAGTCACAGTGAATGACTCATGACAAAGTCAAGTGGCATCGTGCCCGGATGCAAGCCCCAGACCTTCACCCACACAACGCAAAAGGACTTAACCGCCCCAATACACTAGCAACATGCACCTGTAAGAACTGCCCTAAGCCCTAAACCCCAAACCCGAAACCCTAAACCCTAAACATTATAAACCCGGTTCTCTTCGGGCGGAGGACTCTTCTGGATCATCGCGCCACGAGTGGCTGATGAAGGCATCGGCCTCATCTCAGGGGGAATGGGGGCTCCGGCTGCAGATCAGGGGTCCTCTATATATATATATTTATATTTATATATTTTTTATTTATTTATATATTTATTTATATAGATATATGTATGTATATATTTTTGTGTTTAGGGTTTAGGGTTTAAGGTTTAGGGTTTTTTTGCCACCCGACTAGCCACGGCAATGCGGGGTTATCTTGGTCGGAGAAAGGAAAACCGCAACCCAAGCAGCTTAAACCTGCGTGGGACATCGCCTGACAGGCCTTCAGGGTAGGAAATGAGCAGTTTGGACACATTCCGGAGGGGTCTCAGCACCTCAACAGCAACAGGACTACACCCACACCGGTACATTCACAGGTTTAGGGTTTAGGTTTGGGGGGTTTGGGGTTTATATAGGGTTTAGGGGGGTACAGGGCTTACAGGAAGCCCGAATCCCTGACAGCTAAATATCTGCACCCAGGGCTGCCTGAAAAAAACTGCAGCTGCTCCGCTTGACCACGCAACGAAAACTAACGACACACCATTTTCCGGAAGTGAGCACCCGGCCAAGGCGATGAAACCATAACTAATCCTAGTCCCCAAACCCTAAACCCTAAACCCTATTTGCTAAACCCCAGACACTAAAACCCCCGAATCCCCCCCCTAAGACGGGGCCTCGCCAAGGCGGGTTTTCCGCGATTTCATGCCGAGGTCCGTGTTGGGCTCATTGCTCTTTAAGTCCTTCGCTGCCAATCAAGTAGGGTTTAGGGTTTAGGGTTTAGGGTTTAGAGTTTAGGGTTTAGGGTTTAGGGTTTAGGGTTGAGGGGCCATTAATCATGTGGGGGGGGGCGTGGGGTATCTTGACTCGGGGGTTTAATCCTTCGTGGCAGAGTTGGGATGAATGATTGAGGCTTAGAATCTGTTTGGGCTTACGGCTGCGGAGTTGGGATTTCCACCATTCCCTTAGAACAAAATACTTCCCCTTTGAACCTAATGAATTACTTGTTTTAAAAATCCTTTGAGTTTTGTATAAATGAGTCAATTGTCATAAGGGGGTTGCAGATTAGTTAATGATTTGGGAAACCTATAAGCCCCAAAAACCCTTCTCCCTGAAGGGCTCCAGACCCTCGCGCGGTCTTCATCCCTCCCTAAGGGGCTTTGTCCAAAAGCATCAGGCCCGCGAGAGCGCCAACGCAAAAACCTTCCCCCAACAACCCTTGAGAACCCTAAACCCTAAACCCCTAAACCCTAAACCCCTAAAACCCTAAACCCTAAACCCTAAACCCTCAACCCTCAACCCGAGGCCCTTTTTTGCAACAGGCACATGCCACCCTGAACCCCTAAACCCTAAACCCTAAACCCTAAACCCTTTTTACGGTTAGGACTGCTGCACTGCCTGCCCCCTAAACCCTAAACCCTAAACCCCCCTAAGCCCTAATCCGGTTTCGGGCATTCTGAGCCTCCAGAGTCTGAGCTCCCCCCCCAATGTGCTTAAGGAGTTTCAGGCGGCAAGGATGAGGGTTTAGGGTTTAGGGTTTACGAAATTTGGGATGAGGGTTCAGGGGTACCTTATTGAGGTCCTTAATATAATGCGATCCTGCTATTTGGGTCTGTATCAGGGTCCCTTATCATCGCACACCCCCCCATTTCCCAAACAGGAACCCAAACCTTCAGCTACAAGCTGGCACGGTCATGGGAATCCGGAGGACTTGAGAAGCAAAACCAAGCCAGGGTTTAGGGTTTAGGGTTTAGAATTGGGTTTAGGGTTTAGGGTTTAGGATTCTAGTGGGGTAGGTGCTACAGCAGCTCGGGTGGTGCGGGTGGGTGCCCACAAGGGCGCCCTCGACCCAATGGGTGGGTCGCAGGTCGCGGCGCTGCAGGGCTTGCCTTTTCTTTGCAGGGTTTCGAGCTTAGGGCCCTGAACGCTACTTGAAGGTTCAGGGGCAGTGTTGCAAGTACCCTGACATCGGGAATAACCAGGCTAGCATTATACTTACCCTACTTATGACCCTACTCATTGTAACTAACCTCCAAGTGGGGTCCCTAAACCCTTCTCCCTGAACCCCAAACCCCTTTCCCTAAACCCCAAACCTTTTTCCCTAAGCCCCAAACCCCCTAAACCCTAAACCCTTTGTTTCTTTTTTTTTGGGCATTAGGGTCCCTGTACCCTTGTCCTCGAAGGAGAGCTGGTCCGCCCGCACGGTGTGGAAATGCATCCGCGCCATCTCCAAAACCTGCCAGTCGCTCTTCACGTGGGGGGCATGACCCTAAGAGCCCAGTACCCCTCAATTTCGGAATATACCTTAAATTCTAAAGGGATCCTTGTTATGATTTAAGGAATATTACGGAATATTCCTTAAATAATTAAGGGGTATTGGGCTCTTTGGGGAGGAGCGTCTAGGGGCTATGGGGCTACATGGGTTATAGGGTTTGGGGGCCATTGCGCATCAGGGGTGTTTAGGTTCAGGGCTTTGGGTTTGGGAGTTAGACGGTTGTTTAGACTTGACCTAGGTTTTAGCTGATTCTTGCTCTCTCTCTCTCTCTCTTTCTCTCTTTCTCTCCCTCTCTCTCTCTCTCTCTCGCTCTCCCTCCCTGTCTCTATGCACATGGAGGTCTTCCGCTTTCGGTTTCGGGTTTTAGACACTGTAAACTGGAACCCTAAACTCTAAAACCCTACAACCCCAAACCCTCCACCCTAACAACCCTTGTGACTTCACATCGACGATCTTGGGGGAAACTTTCAGGTCTGGGGGTCATCGGATGTCGGCTCTATCCGTGGCCGACTTCTGAGCCTCTCTTAAGTAAAAGTTTAAGTTTCAGGCCCCTTATGGTAGTTTCTACAAAAACCAAAAGGTTAAAGTCCCAAGAGCCAGCCAGAAGATTGCCAAGCTGTAGGGTTTATGGGTCTAGAGGTTGATAGGTTCCGTTGTTTTGGTCTTGGGGTAGTTACACGGACCCTTAACATGGGCCCTCAAAAAGGGTACACATTACATACCTCTACAACCCAAGGGCCTAAGGGCCCATACTTCAGAACCCGAAAAGAAGGCAAGGGACCATATTGAGGGATCATATAACTGCCCTTAGATTTTTGCAAGCGTTCCCCCCCCCCCCCCCCCCCCCGATGTTTGGCTATGGGGAAACTGGAAAAAGCGGGAAGTGTGGTCTAGCCCCCTAAACCCTAAACCCTAAACCCTAAACCCTTTGGAGATCTTCGACCCAGCCAGGGAAGCTAGAGGCTTGAGATTGGGACAAGAGGATTTAGAGGGCTTTAGGCTTCAGAGTTCGCAAAGCGCGGGATTCGTTGAAGAATTCCTAACGGGACGGTTGCTGGCAGTGTGTGCACAAACCACACCGCCACCTAATCCAGCCTGACACAGCTAGGAAAGCCTCAACCCTAAGGGTCCATGTACCTAAATAGGGAGTACTTGGGCCTCAAAGGACCTCTTGTATAGGGGCTTTTGGGCCCACCACGAAAAAGCCAATGTGGTACATGGACCCTTGGGGCAATGTGATATGTGATGACTTCGAACGTTCCAAGACGCAAAAAACATACACCTCACGTGATCTTCCCGGGTGCAGGTGCAGGTTTTACCACGACGACACGATGGCAACTCTTCTGACTAAGTCGTATAAGGTTTTAGCACCACGACGCCCTTCGGTCACGGCGAAAATTATCACTTTTAATGACCGATACAGTTGCCGAAGCCACGCGTTGTACGAGGGAAAGCGTCCCGCCATGGAAATTTCGCATATGTCCCACTAGTAGGTTTTATAAGATACAGGAATACGTATGTGTATATGCATGTACAAGGTGTTTAAAAAAACGCATGTATGGACACATTAGAACTTACCCTCTATCAATGCTGCGAGCCCCTTCGAACCAGCCTTGTCTACGGAACTGTTCCCGACCAGCGCAGCGACCGCCGCTGCGGAACCGGTTGCTTCGGCGCGGCTGCCGAGGTAACTCCTTGGTAACTTTAGGGTAGACGCTACATCCGAAGTCCTATATACGTATATGTGAATATGTAAATACATAAAACCAATAAAAAAAACATGTATGTATGTATGCATGTATGTATGTGTATATTATATATATATATACAGATACATGTGTATATATATATATGCATATGTATATATGCCTCATAATTCGTTCAGGGGGTTGCAATTCGGGCTTCAGATTGAGCTACGTTGGTCGGGGTCAAAAAACTCTGCCCAGGGACCCTTCAGCGTGAACGCTTAGGGTTTAGGGTCATCATAAACCCTAAACCCTAAACCTCAAACACTAAACCCTAAACCCCAAACCCAAAGCCCTATAAACCCTAAACCCTACAGCCTGGTCGCAGCAAACCTCCTGGAGAAAAAAGGCTGCGGGCTTATCCCCCTGGTTCTTAGTTGGGAATCAGGGACTGAGGTACCCCATATAATCCCTAAACCCTAGCCCTAAGCCCTAAACCCTAAACCTCAAACCCCAAACCCTAAACCCATAAAGGGTCCATGTACCTCATAATTATATACGTGGGCCCAAAAGTCCCTAGGAGATACTTTAAGGCCCAAGTATTCCCTATTTAGGTACATCTAAGGGCGAGGGGGCATTGGACTTTACAGAACTTCAAAGATTCTTTGCAAAGGGCACGCACGTTCCCTTTTCGGCGGGGAGAAAAAAAAACAACACCTAACCTAAGCCTGACGCTTTCAGGAGGTTTTGCACGTGCAAGAGTTGGCCTCTGCAGTATGGCACATCGCATTTCTGAAAGATTTGGGGGGGGGGGGGGGGGGGGTTTCCTACAACAGGGTTGTACGCTTTCTTTGCTTTTTCGTGTGGGGGGGGGGGGGTTCCATAATGTGGATTGTAGTAATTGGGGTAGAATTAAGGCGGGGTCAAAGCGATGTCTGTAGGAAATGTGATCCGTGAGAGTCCACTCAGCGCTGGAACGCGGTACCATGATGATTCGGATCTCTGGAGCCAGACTCTGTGGACCCTAAACCCTCCAATGTCTCCTCAAAGGAAGTCCGATAAAACCTCAGGCCACACTGGGAAATCTCTGGGCCTCAAGCTGTAGGTTTAGGGGTGGGGAAATCCGTACCTGGTTTTGGGTTTAGGGTATGGTACATCCTGATTACAACCTTGTGCGAGCCCCGAGAAAGCCTTGCCAAGGCGCTGGACCAAAGGGCGGAAGTCGGGATTGCGCGCCACGCGCGCGCACATGCAAGCCGTCATTAAGGACGACACCTGGCTAACGGTGGTTCAGGCTTTAGGGCTTGGGCTTTCAGACTTTGCTTTGAGGTGTGCCAGACAAGTACAAAACAACAGGACCCTATCACATACACCCCAGTCAATGCTGCCCAAGGCAGTTGCGATGCTGAATGGAGGATAGGTACCCTACGTAATCCTTCAAGGGTATATATAGAGGATGTAGGGTACCTCATTCCCTCATTCCCTACCAAGAATGAAACCGGCTGCAGGCCCGATATGATTGGCCACACATTATCACACATTGAGCTGACAATGTGTTGCCAGCATGGTTCTGCCTTGTGTTGGTATGTCTGGCAGCAAAGGCTTTCCGAAGCAATGTTAGACTAGCACTGCCGTCCGTGAAATATGACTCAGGCCTGTTCAGGGAGCTTTAAGTTAAACCGCTGTGTTCGGAAATGGCCTTCTGTCACTAAACACAAGGCATGGCATGTATAGTCTGGCCATTTGTCTTCTGTGTGTCTGAGGAGGAGGGCCCTCAAGTTAGCCTCTAAACCCTTTACGCCCCCATAAGCCCTCAACTCACAGAAATCATACTCTAAGGATGTATGTATTTGTAAGAGTTTTCCATCGTTGTGCGTGAAGATTGTGAATCCTACCATATGGCCCTGATATGTCCTTTGAGAATCCCTAAAAAGGGTCCCCAAACCCAAGGGTGCAACCCGAAGGGGTGAGGGTTTAGGGTTTAGGGTTTAGGGCTTAGGGCTTAGGGTTTAGGGTTTAGGGTTCAGGGTTCAGGGTTTAGGGTTTAGGGTTTAAGGTTTAGGGTTTAGGGTTTAGGGTTTAGGGTTTAGGGTTTAGGGTCCGAGGTAGAGTCCCATGATCAAAAGCGTCCCTGAGCCCTAAACCCTTTTGCCGCTGGTCGGGGGTCTAGCCTGGTCTAGGGTTTAGGGTTTAGGGTTTAGGGCCTAAACTCTAAACCCTAAACTCAACTGTAAAATGGGCAGTGGGGCATAGTAGAGGCCATCTGCTCCGCTGCGGATGCACTCGACAAGCACTTCGATGCCTCTTGATGGCATGTACAAGCTAGGCTAGAGTTTAGGGTTTAGGGTTTAGGGTTTAGGGTTTAGGGTTTAGGGTTTAGGGTTTAGGGTTTAGGGTTTAGGGTTTAGGGTTCAGGGTTCAGGGTTCAGGGTTCAGGGTTTAGGGTTTAGGGTTCAGTGTTTAGGGTTTAGGGTTTAGGGCTTAGGGTGGGGTCAGGAAAAGGGAATGTAAGGTTTAGGGCTCGGGGCTTTGTAAGGGTACCCCTTGCTGCCCTGGTACTTTATAAGGAACATTGAACCAACAATAGTGCAAAAGGGTGCCACCGGGCTACCAAGTAAGCCGTGAATACTATGAACCCTCAAGGTTACTGTCCGGGCATCTTTGCGGTTGCCACCGAACCGGCCGTAAGGAATCCACTTCCATTTAGGGTTTAGGGTTTAGGGTTTAGAGCTTAGGGCTTCCAGTGCAATAACCCTAAACCCTAACCCTAAAACCCCGGTTTACGGTCCCCTCCTCCCCTCCCTCGTTTTATAAGGAGCCGACGACCCAAACCCCTAGGCCCACATGACGTGACCTCCATATGGACTGAAGCTGCAACATGCTTGCACCCTACGATGGAGGCGGAGGGATAAGGGGTTAAGGTTTCGGGTTCAGGGCTTAGGGAGATGTTTAGGGCTTATGTCGGGCCAATCGGAACTCCTGAACATCTTCTGGAATAAAATGGGGCAATACTATAATAAGACTGCCACTACGACCCAGTGACGGCCTAAACACATTGTCCACCAGCAAAGAACATCAACTTGCTAGCTTTGGGTTCAAGGTGGGCTGCCCCTGACTGCTTTTGTCAGCAACACAGCTGTAGAGTCCTTGGCCCTAAACCCTAAACCCTATACCCTAAACCCTAAACACTCAACCCTAAACCCCTTTTTGAAAGAAGGACCTACACAGCTGGACTGTCTTTGGCAGGGACCCAGCAAGCTTTATTGGGAGCTTGGGAGCACGATCCTGCTACACTACTAGTTGCTTAAGAACCCCCCCCCCTTTATTACCCGTATAAGGAAGTTTGTTTGTTTTTTTTTTTTTTTTTTTTTTGGGGGGGGGGGGGGGGGGGTGGGAGAGGGTTCTTAAGCAAATAGTTACAGCCCCTTTGCAAACAGGCCCTGTGCCGCTTCTCTGCATGGAAAGGCCTGTCCCGAGGGCCACGATGAGAAAGAAGACGCCGCAGGCATGCCACATTCCTCGGGCATCTGGCATGAATGGTCATTGAGACTGTTCACGATGTGCTTGCTTGAAAACCCTAAACCCTAAACCCTAAACCCTAAACCCTAAACCCTAAACCCTAAACCCTTGAGTTTAGCGATATGTCTGCAGAGTAGCTCTAACAAGTTCGGGCACCGGGCATGGTGCTTTCAGGGTCTTCGGACTGTGTCAAGCCAAAGTCTAAGGATGCAGGGCATAAGGCGTTCCGTAGAAGTTTAGGGTTTAGGGTTTAGGGTTTAGGGTTAGGGGCTTAGGGGTTGAATGATGAAGAGTTGAAGATTCCTTGTTTCTGAACCTGTCAAAGCCAGAGCTGGGCTTCTTTGCCGCCCCCACCTAGCCCGGGGCTTTTAGGGTCTCCTGGCATCTGCCTCAGCTCTACTCACTCCTCGAAGGTTAGCTCGACTAAGTAGGGTTTAGGGTTTAGGGTTTCAAAATTGAGCAAGGGGTATGTGAACACTTGCATCAAGGTCCTTAAAGCCCTACTAGCATCAACCCTAAACTCCTTTTGGTACCCTAAGCCATACGGAATCCAATGCAAAAAGGTAGCCCTTTTGGCCACAAAAACAGGCCTATACGTAATGTTGATCCACCTCCGTGAACTGTACACCTTGTTTTGTATCCGTGCTATGATGTCCTGGCCAGAAAGTCTCAGCAACACTCTCAGGCCCTAGCGCTCGTGGCTACGACTGCAAACCTTGCATATCCATGATTCGGGTACTTCTTCGTGCAAAACGACAACAGAGCGTGACTGCCCTAACCATAAAACCTAAACCCTAAGCCATTACACCCAGAGTCGTGCAAGCAAGCGCTTGGACATCCTTCGTTGGCAGGTCACCTGAACGAGGGTTTTCTGGGGTTCAGGGCTTTGGGGTTCACAATCCCCGAATCACTAAAGATAGGGTTTAAGGTTTAGGGTTTAGGGTTTAGGGTCTAGGGTTTGGGGTTTGGGGTTACGGTTTAGGGTTTAGGGTTTAGGGTTTAGGGTTTAGGGTTTAGGGTTTAGGGTTTGGGCTAATGAAAGGTTCATGGGTAGCTTTGAGTAGGCTTCTACAAGTCCCCTGAATAATGTGATCATTCGTTTAGGGTTTAGGGTTTAGGGTTTAGGGTTTAGGGTTTAGGGTTTAGGGTTTAGGGTTTAGGGTTTAGGGACCCTAAACCCTAAACCTTAACCCTAAACCCTGAACCCTAAGTTGCCCTGCTTAAAAACTTCCAAGCCTATTTTCAACGACCCGTAAACCTCCAAGGAACTCAAAGTTCGGCTGCTTGTGGGGGCGGCAACGAAGCTTTCCATAGAAGCCACCCTGAACCCTAAACCCTAAACCCTAAACCCTGAACCCTGAACCCTGAACCCTGAACCCTGAACCCTGAACCCTGAACTGCCCTGAACCCTACATAAACCCAACACTCAGGGGTTCTTTGTGGCTTCATGTCTGCTTGGGGACTAAACGGTCGAAGGCCCTTCGAGGCAGCAGAGTGTTTAGGGCTGTTTAGGGGTTGGGACTCAGGCTGCGGCACCGTCTGTTGCAGTTCAGGGCTTGGGGTTCACAGGCTCACTGCTGTTTGCTTGTTGAGTTGAGCTTTCACGGGCTCAGTGCCCCGGTTTAGGGCTTTAAGGTTCAGGGTTTGTAAGTTTAGGGTTTAGGGTTTAGGGTTTAGTAGGGTTTAGAGTTTAGGGTTTAGGGCAAATCCTGAAAAGCTGAAGACTTGACAGGTAAGGAGGATGGCTCGAACTGAACTAGGGCTTTCTTTCGGTGGAGCTTCTCCACGAAGCCCTAACCCTACACCCCAAACCCCTGAAACCATGCATCCCAGACCCAAAAGCGGACCTCGTAGGTCAAGTACATGGCGGTACCCAGGCCAGCAGCAGCCAGCAGAAAGGAGACGCAGCCTCTCAGAGGGCTTTAGGGTTTAGGGTTTAGGGTTTTAGGGTTTAGGGTTTAGGGTTTAGGGTTTCGGGTTTCGGGTTTCGGGTTTAGGGTTTAGGGTTTAGGGTGTCTCCTTTTGGGGGCCTCGTGCTTGGAGATTTCGGGGATGAGGGCCTCGGGATGAGCCCGCAAATCGATGTAAACTCCCTAAACCCCAAACCCCAAACCCCAAACCCTAAACCCTAAACCCTAAACCCTAAACCCTAAACCCTACCCCCTAAGCCCTTTAAACCCTAAGCCCTCCCGATGAACCCAAACCCTGATTCAAAAGTCTTCGTGCTGACAGCTAAGTTGAAGATGACAGTGCCTCGGGATGTTCCCTTATACTAACAGTCCTGAATGGGGATGATAGTACCCCCCTATGATCATGCCTCTTAAGGACTGCTAGCATAAGGGGAAACCTAAACCCTAAACCCCAACAGTGCCGGCCATGCGCGGGGGGAGGGGCTGACGGTCTTGACCTTCTTGACCCTCTGACTCCCTCTTGTTTAGGGTTTAGGGTTTAGGGTTTAGGGACGAGGGTTTGGGTTTTTTGTGCCACCCGTCTAGCCATGCTTTAGGGTTTAGGGTTTAGGGTTTCGGGTTTCGGGTTTCGGTCACCTAGTTTCTGAGTACCCTGGCTCAAAAAAAGGTTAACCCTTCAATTGTGGTATGGCTTTAGACACCTCAGGCGGGCTTCACGTGAAAGTTTCAGGGCTTCATGGGCACTCATAAGCAGGGCTTGGGGTTTGGGGGCTTAGGATTTACTACGTGCATCAGTGGGGTGCCGGTGCGGATGCATGCACCCCGAAACCAAAATCCTAAACTCTAAACCCGAAACCCCAAACCCTAAACCCTGAACCCAAAAAATCCCAAACCCTAAGCCCGAAACCCTAAACCCTAAACCCTAATGTGAGGACCCTAAAGCCCCCAGGGAGCCGGGCCCGCCTTCGACTACTGCAAAGTTGCTCTCCTTCTGGAGGCTGTGCGTGTCGTGCTCCTTAGGGTTTAGGGTTTAGGGTTTAGGGTTTAGGACGTTGGGTCCTGAAATTTTCAGGGTTTTGGGTTGATAACATGGGGGTCCCCAAATCCCTAAACCCGAAGGTCTTGAAGTTTATACGTTAAGCCGCGAAACCATCATCAATCAGCTCGGCCACGCGATTCCCACCCCGGAGTTTCTTAAAAGCTATCTTGAAATCTATCGCAGTAAACCCTAAACCCTAAGCTCAAGGCCTAAACCCTAAACCCTAAACCCTAAACCCTAAACCCTAAACCCTAAACCCTACGGGGAGGCTCCTCCTCTAAGCCCTGAAGCCCTGCACTGCAACGAAAGTGCCCACGCAACACACGCACAACGCTCCCTCGTTTCCATGCGAACACAGGAGCCTTATAAGTCCGAACCCCCGAACCCCCGAACCCCTCAAGCCCTAAAGCCCTAAACTCCCGAACCCCTAAACCAACCTAAACCAACCTAAACCCCTAAACCCCTAAACCCCTAACCCCCTAAACCCCTCAACCCCTAAACCCCGAAACCCTTTTGCAGCCAGCCCCGCAGACTGGATGCAAAACCCTTAGTAAACCCTACACCCGAAACTCCTAAACCCTAAACCCAAAACCCCTAAACCCTAAACCCTAAACCCCTAAACCCCTAAGCCCTAAACTCAAACTTTTAAAGGAGGCAAATCACTTTATCGCAACTTTCCCATGCCTGTCGCGCCCTCATCGGTTGCTTCGAAAATCGTCCGAGGCTGTCGAATTCAGGAACAGTTTAGGGTTTAGGGTTTAGGGTTTAGGGTTTGGGGTTTGGGGTTTAGGGTTTTGGGGCGTTTTGCCCGAAAGTTGACACAAGGTTGATGCAGCACCCGAAGTCGTACCTTGGAAGCTGTACCCCTAAAGTCTAAAAGGGTTCCCTAAGAGGCCGCCCCCAGAATTTCCCGAGGGAATCCCTGCTGAGACCCTGAAGTCTGAATTCCTGAGCCAGAACTACGACGAAGCCTCTAAGAAGCTTTTCACCATAAGTGCTCGTTGCTGAGTACCCTGGCCCAAAAAGGGTTCACCTTTCAATGACGGCAGGATTCTATACCCCAAAGGTTAAAGGTTATCTACTCAGCTACTTCTTAGTTGCTGAGTTCATAAGCCCAAAAAAAGCGTACACTTTCAGTCCTATAGGGGCCTGTAGTATCCCAAAACGTGTAAAGTGTGCTCACTCAGCTACTCAGCTACTAAGAAGTGCAAGCCCTCAAAGCAGGCATCGAAAGCCTGAGGGCTTTAGGTTCTAGGGTTCAGGGTTTTCAACCCTTAAGCTGTGTGTTCACCTTAGGGCGGCCTTAGGCGTCGTTGTTTCTGTACCGGCAGTTCAATTAAAACAAGGAAATTCTGTGTGCCCCAGAGCTGTGACAGCCAGGGGTCCATCTGAAAGGGCTGCAAGAGAAGGTTCATGGCAAAGTTGATGGCAATGCCAGCCTGGCAGGTCTGCGCAGGTGCCACAAGCCCCCCCCCCCCCAACCCCCGCAAGATAATCCTGAACAGGAACCCCAGATATGGCGCCCCTTTTTTTGGAAAACCCATGAAAACCCCACATGTGAAGTCCCGAAGCCTTGAACCCTAGAGGACCCGTGATCCAGGGTTTAGGTTTTAGGGTTTAGGAATTTGGGTTTAGCTGCGAGGCGCCCAGACCAGCAGCATCAGGACTAAGATCATCGCGCCAGCGGGAACCTGGGGCAAGACTTTGGTTGGTTGGCCAAGATTCCAAGCCCTAAACTCTAAGCCCCTAAACCCCTATAAGGCCCTAAAGCCCAAAAACCCTAAAACCCTACAACTCGAAACCGAAAAACCCAAAAGCCCAAAAGCCCAAAAACCCTGGAACCCCAAAACCCTAAAAATCTAAAATTCCTAAAAGCAAAAGCCTAAACCCCAAAAACCCTTAACTCCAGAGGTCTCCAGTCTCCAAGGCTACCGGCCGTGTCATCTCAAGTGCTTGATGGCCATTTAGGCTTTAGGACCTTGGGGGGGGACATTTCCTAGGTAATTAGGGGGGTTTAGGGTTTAGGGTTTAGGGTTTGGGGTTTAGGGTTTAGGGTTTAGGGTTTAGGGTTTAGGGCTTACCCGAGGGGAGGGGGGGGAGGGCTTAGCCCTAAACCCTAAACCCTAAATAAACCCTAAAGCCTGCACGCTGCAGGTTTGATTTGCTTGCCCTGGGTCTGGAATGTTTCTTGTTGCCACCAGCCTATTCGGGTTTAGGGTCTTAAGCCTAGACCTTCTAGAACCCTAAACTCTGAGACCTGTCAGTGGGAGAGGTTACATGGAAGTACCAAATGATGCCACAAATGACAAGTCGAGTTGAAGGGCCCGAAACGATTTATACCTCAGGTGCGGGGGACGGGGGGGGGGGAGATTGACAGCCCTAAGCAAAGGTACATAGAACCAACACGCTTTTGCGGGCCCCTTTTTGTGTCCTAAAACAAGTCAGGGAACTAGATCAAGTACAGTACCCAAAGTTCCGGATTTTGGTCCACAAGTCCCGTCAGCTCTCAAATTAGTAATATCTGTGCATTTCTTCGGAAGGGGGGGGGGGGGGGGCGCTCTTGTTTCTGTACGGCTACTGTTGCTCAGGACCCGCCTAAACCCTAAACCCTAAACCCCCCGCCCCTCGAACAATAGGGTTCAGGAGTTCAGGAGTTCAGGAGTTCAGGAGTTCAGGAGTTCAGGGTTCAGGGGTTCAGGGGTTCAGGGTTTAGGGTTTAGGGTTTGAAGCTGTAGCCTCGGCCTGGATGGTCACTCGACCCTACACAAGCACAAGCTTGAATTCCTGAAAAACAAGCAGCGACCCCAACCTAAACCCTAAACCCCTAAACCCCTAAACCCCTCAACCCCTAAACCCCTAAACCCCTAACCCCCTAAACCCCTAAACCCCAAACTCCCCAAAGTCGCCCTAAAGCCCGGGCGCTGCCCTTCGATCCGTGGGTAGCAGAGCAAGAAGGAAGGCAACGAGGCCAAGCAAGAGAAACCTGGGTTTTGTTTCACAGCTTCTATTCTCCCCTTCGAATCTCAAAACAAAAAAAGGTTTTAACGTTCCCTTGGGTTTTTCGTTATGACTAGTATGAAAAAATCCTAAGGGGGCTTTCTAGGCTTAGGGTCTATCGTTTAGGGTTCGGGTCTTCGGCGCAAGGGGGGATTTCTGAGAAGGGATTAGAGTGCTGGGGCTGCTTTGCGAGGCAGATTCCCTAAGTTTGTGTTTGCGGGGTTTAGGCTTTAGGGTTTAGGGTTTAGGGTTGTGGGGCACGTGTCCTCTACTACAGTTAAAACCCTGACGTCAGCTGGGAAAGGCCTTTGACCAACTTTCTGCCTAGGCAAACATACCTACAACGACTCACATTCTACAAGCCCTAAGCCCTAAGCATCCTTAAACCCTAGTGAAACCCTAAACCCTAATGAAACCCAAAACCCAAAACCCTCCTTTCAGTCCTCTGCAGTGTCGAGTCAAAGTGTCGGGTGGTCTACAGGCATTGGGACTGGTGGTGGAGTTTTCTTTTAAATGGTCGTTGTGGCAGTGGGGAACACGTGTGTCTTTTGCAAGAAAACCCGACAAAAGAAACTCCACACATTGTTGCGTCAACCTGCCTGCTGGAAAAACCACGGTGCGCTGCCTAAACCCTAAACCCTGAACCCTTTTGCACAGGCTTGTCTCAGCGCGCCTGGTAAAACCCTAAACCCTAAACCCTAAACCCTAAACCCTAAACCCTAAACCCTAAACCCTAAACCAGCACCTTGCGTGTGTGTTTTCTCATGCGTGGGCTGCAGGTCTTGAAGATCCTGGAACCAGTGGAATGCACTGCCAACCCCCTTGGCGACCCAGTGCTTAAGGTCTACGAAGTCTGTTTGCGTGACTAGCTAAGAAACAAGACAACGAAGCCCACAGCTCTGTGAAGCTTACTTCCCAAGACTTTCAGACTTCGGCGACTTATGTTTTTTTGGTCGTGGCACTCCGTCAACACTACTTCAGGCAAGAGACGTCAGTGAGAGGGATCGGAACAAATCGCCTCCCGTGCCAACATTCACAGCAGGTACGTGTGCTGCACTCCCCCAACAAGATGCTCCGAAGACAAGGCTTTTGCAACCAGGACTGCCAGGAAATTCAGGCTCACAGTTCTCGCGACAAGGCTCAACCTGTAAAGCATAATTCAACCGGAGACGACCAAGCGAAGGGTTTAGGGATTAAACCCTAAACCCTAAACCCTAAACCCTACATCCTAAACCCTAAGCCCTAAACCCTAAACCCTAAACCCCAAGGAACGCGCATTCGCGGGCTTTCAGCGGCATATGGCCCCACCTCAGGGGGCTAAGGGAGGGACCCTTTTAAGGGACGTCAGGGCTTATGTAGGGGCTACCTTAGGTATATAGGGACTATAGAAGATATGTGTAGGGGTACATAGGCGAATAAGATTAAGGCTCCCTTCGAGGGGTGCCTCCTTATATCCCTTAACCACCCCAAAGGACGGCCAGCCTACGCTTTCCTGGTCTTCTGCTGCATGAACTCCGTGATGTTCGGTGACCATGATGAAGCAGACGGCCGCTGCGCAAGCCAAGGTGATGCCAAGCGCGCCTCATACCCCACAAAGGTGCCGAAACCGAAACACTAAACCCTAAACCCTCAACCAACACTGTGTAAGGCATCAGAGCCTTCAGCCCTACAATTTGCCCTAAACCCTATACCCAATAAGAAAGAGCGCTACAAGGCCCTCAAAGGTAAGGTCACACGGGAAGCCTGGAGGTAAACCGTTTGGGTTTAGGGTTTATGGTTTCGACTTTAGGGTTCAGGTTTGAGGGCTACTTGAATGTTTAGGGTTTAGGGTTTAGGGTTTAGGGTTTAGGGTTTAGGGTTTAGGGTTTAGGGTTTAGGGTTTGGGGTTTGGGGTTTAGGGGTTTAGGGTTTAAGTAACTCTTGATAGGGTAGCTGATAGCTACCGTCCCGTTTAACCTTACTTATAACCACCCATGAACCTCCAACCAGATTTGTGATGGCCATACGGGGCTTTTAGGCCCCACTCATCTCTTAACCCAAGCTTTGCAAGCTTCCAACAACCAGGCCGAGACTGAAACCCTGAGCCCTACCAAGTTTTGATCCGAAAAGCCGGGGTACCCAAGACCCTCAACCTTTTGTTTAAGGATGCCCTAAGCGCAGGGAAGCTGCTCGAGACACCACTCACACGGAGGCGCTGCCTCAGGGCACATGTGCGCAGGTCCAGCTTGTGTGCAGATAGGACGTGGGCTGACAATGGTTTCACAAATTCGAAGACCCCCCTCTATACTACCCCCCCCTAAGTTCCCCCTTAAATGACCTTCATTAGGGTTAATTATCCCTCAATATCCCTAAACCCTAAACCCTAAACCCTAAAATTTTGAAGTGGGTAGTAGTAGGGGAACCCATGACATCCGGGTGTTCGACTCGCATTTGGCTTCTTGTGGCTCCCCAAGAAGCCCCATCAGGGTTTAGGGTTTAGGGTTTGGGGTTTGGGGTTTGGGGTTTAGGGTTTAGGGTTTAGGGCCCACAGTCAGGAAACGTTTGGAGGAGACTGAGGAGATCTCATTAAAAAAAGACCTTCAGCACGTAGTTGTCCAGTAGCCTAGGGAAGTAAAGGTTAACCTTTGGGATTGTTTTTCTATAGGGATAATAGCACCCCAACAAGGTTGAAGGTTATCAACTCTACTAAGAACACGTTCAGCCCGGAGGTCCTCTGAGCTTTGAGCAGTCAACCTCGAAACCCTGACTTTTGTTCGGTTTAGGGTTTAGGGTTTAGGGTTTCGGGTTTAGGGTTCTCCTCAGCACCCTCTAAAACCCTCAAAGAACTCGAGTGCAAGCAGCCTCGTACCCCGGCCACAGCAGGCACGGCTGTCCCGAAACATAATTCTACACCGACGCAACTCGTCATTGTCGCGCCGTGAGCAGAACTGTATGAAGCCCCAAACCCTAAACCCTAAACCCTGACCCGCAAACCCTAAACCCTAACCCTGACCCTAAACCCTAAACCCTAAACCCGAAACCCTAAACCCTAAACAGCAAAGAGGCTTGAAGGCCGTGGACTTCGCAGCCTGCAATCGCTTCCGCCACTTCTCCTCGGCTGATGTCGAGTTGCAGAGACTTGCCCTGTGATGGCGAGGCCCTCTGTACCAACCCCTAAAGGGTCCATGTGACACATGATTATGGGGTTTGGGGGGTCTTAAGGTTTACCCTAACGGTTTAGGGTTTAGGGTTTAGGGTTTAGGGTTTAGGGTTTAGGGTTTAGGGTTTAGGGTACCACATTATTATATACTTGGGCCCAAAAGTCCTTTAAGGCCCAGGTACTCCCTATTTAGGTACATGGACCGTTCGGGAACCTTAAGCTTGAAACATGTCTAGAGCTTGAGGGTTGTAACTCGAAGCAACCATGAACCCTCAGAGCAAAAGGGCCCCAACTCACATCGATGTGTGCCGGGGTGCGGCGGTGCGTGGTGCGGTGTGGAGGGGTGTGGTGTGTAGTTTTGCGCCTGTCCCTTGTGTAGGCTTTGCAACGCGAAGCCTACAGAGCGGTGTGGAAAGACAAAGTCTCGTGTTTTATTTGGCGAGACTCTACCGAGACCTGAAGAAAGACCGAAAGGAATCTTGCAAAAATCATGAGTGCATCCATAGCACGGATGTGCCTAGGACACATCAATCAGGGCCTGGCACGTACTGCAAACTGCATAACCGCGGTGTGCTACGGGAAGTCATGCCGGGCCCCCCCTGGAAGACGAACCTCGTGGTCCTCAGAACCCGAGGTACCGAGCCCCAATTCCGCTGCAGTCACCAAGGCACTCAAATTAGCTCGATTTCGACGACTCCTAGCCTCCCCCCCCCCCCGCCCCAACACCTTGCTCCCGGCAGAAAGGCCGACACTCAGATTTGTTCCTTCCCTAAGAACTGGCAGATGCCCTTAAAAGGGAGGGGGGCTCTTGGACCCAAGGACTTGCGATTGTTCTGGGTGCCAAGGCAATAGGGAATCCTTGATGCCACTGTCTTTTTAAGGGTTAGGGTTGAGGGCAACACCGCTCAAGTGTTGGGGGTTTCTGTAGGTGCTTCTGGTTCGGGGTTGCGTTGGGTCGAAGGTAAACCCTAAACCCTGAACCCCCTAAACCTTGAATTCCCTAAAATCGGGGCAAAGATGTGATCCGCCCGAAATCACCTGGTTTTCCGGTGAACTGTGGCGAGGCGTTGAGCCCCAGGGTTTACAGCAGGGGATTAGGTCCTTGGGCTTTAAAGTCTGAAGCTTTCAGGGTCCAAAACTTATATAACTTTTGAATTTCACCAAGCAGGCGCCTGGCATCCTAAACTTCAAGAGGATGCGTTGCATCCTAAACTTCAAGAGGGAGAAGGAGAGGGAGAGGGGGAGGGAGAGAGGATAGAGAGGGGGAGGGAGAGGGAGAGGAAGAGGGAGAGAGGATAAGGATAGGAACAGGGGGAGGGGGAGGGGGAGGGGGAGAGGGAGAGGGAGAGGGTTCCTATATCCCTACTAAAAAAACTAACCATGAATTTCTGAGCAGCCATAACTACCGTTGCGCCTCCAAGTGCCAACCCGATTCATGCTTTCAGGTTTAGGGTTTATGTGGCCTTTTGGGTCCGGGTATCAAGATCAACGAAGCTCTTGCCGCTAAACCCCGGGCCAAGCTGATGTTCACCCGCAAAAGCAAACAGAAAGAGCCCTACTCGAAGGCTCGTGGGTAGTTATAAGTAGGATTACAAATGCCCTATAAATAAGATTATCCTACTTCTAGTCCTTTCGCATCCAGGCCTCTTTGAACACTCCCGGGTAAGAACATATCTAACTAACCTTCGAAGCTGGACTTGCCAGAATACCCGGACTGTTGACGAGGAAGATCCCTGAACCCTAAACCCTACTTTACAAGAACCTCCAAGCAAGACAGCCAGGGGTCCATGTTCGCCGTCGATTTCCGTGAGCCCATGCTGAACTTCTGGGACATTCGCCTGGCAGCGATCTTAGGGTTTAGGGTTTAGGGTTTAGGGAGGTTTCGGGCTTCAGACGTATGGTTCACCATTGAGGGTCTAGGTTTAGGGCTACCTGAAGGTTCATGGGTAGCTATAAGCAGGGTTAGAAGTACCCCCAAAATCAAGGTTATAACCAGCTATACATTTTTGTTACCCTTCCTGTATCCCCACTTGTAACTACGCATGAACCTCCAGTAGGGTTTCGCGTCTGTGCCTTGCGCAATCCGAAATCTTTTGGGACGCGTGGGGCAGAAACCGTTCGAACCCCAAGCTCTCCCCCAACAGCAACCCCCCAATATCAAGCCAATAAAACCCTAGATAAGCCGATAAAAACCCTAGACACTATTTAAAAAAGCCCATAAACAAACCCTTACCAAAAAAAACACTATAAATTCGATAAACCACGTAAACACACTCTCTCTCTCTCTCTGCCGCGCCATCCCCTAGAGTCTTGCTTCGCAAGGGCACGTAAACACTGGAAACCCCTCAAACTCTATGAAACCCTATAAAGAACCTATAAGCAAAGCAAACCCTTAGAAACTATAACAACCCTATCTATAAACCCCTTAAACACTAGAAACCCCAATCTTTCGGGCTTGTAGGGGGGCTTCGGATCGGTACCTCCCGGTATGTGTCTTCCTTCTGCCAGTGTCATTGTCGCTGGCCCCCTGGGCTTCGCACTCTGGGTTTAAGGTTTCGGGCTTGGGGTTTAGGGTTTAGGGTTTAGGGCTACTTGGAGGTTCATCTGGGTAGTTACGTGGTCCCTTCATATGGCCCGTAAAAGGGAACCCCTATATATATCCCGGGTATACCCTATACAACTCAAGGGGCCCATGCATCAGAACCCTTTAAAGGAGGTACCATGTAACTATCCTTAGACTTGGGCACTTCAAATCCTCTGAAAAGTATTCCTAACATGTGATGCTCTTGAGCCCAAGAAGGGAACAATGCAGATCGACCGCCGCGTGACGGAATAGCCGACTCACCGTCTCTCAACTTCAACATCAGGCCTTAATCTGCAGGTCAAGAGCTACTAGGAGGGGCTCCCTTACTATACGAACTGTAGCTAAGGGACCTATAACCTACTTGAGGATCCTTGTAACCCAACTTCGGGTTCTTATAACTCTACTTATAACTAGGGGGCCCCTCCTTGTACTACTCACCAGAAAAAGCCCCGAAGCCTGCCGATGTACGAGCTGCTCCGGGTCTAGGGCTATAGGACTCAGTGCACTTTGATCTGCAGCGATGCTTTCTGTTGGGGTTTAGGGTTTAGGGTTTAGGGTTGCTTCCAAGCTTCTGAGGAGTTCCGGTGGTCGGCGGCGCTATCCGCCGAGATGTCCATGTCCGCATTCTCCTTCCACGCAACCCCCTCGAAACTCCGCTTCATCGCTCCCTGGTTCTTAGTAGGGAATCTAGTTCATGGTTGGGATGATTTTGAAAATTTAAACTTACATTCCTTATTGTGTCTAAGTACCCTTAAAAAGGTAAAATGTTACCCAACTATGGCAAAGGAATGAGGGAATGAGGGCGCTATAGAATCCCTTAAAGGGTATAAGTAGGGCCCTCATTCCCTACTTAGAACCAGGGGGCCATGTCTTGCTAATGGAAGTCCGACACGAGAAGCCTTTAAGACTAGAAGGGCTTTCAGATTCGGTGTGAGTTTTAGATTGCGACCTCGCCACCCAACGAAAAACTTAACACAACTCCGGGGACCACATCACTGTGATCCTGTTTAGGGGTTAGGGTTGAGGGTTTGAGTGCTGATTCAACATTACTGCCAACAGGAAGCCCCATGGTGCCAGGGCTTGGCCCTGGCATTTTGGGGGTGGCACTTGGGTCTACGGGTTTAAATTCTGGGGTCGAATTAGGGGCTTAGGGTTTAGGGTTTAGGGTTTTCAGTTTGGTTCAACATGGTTGTCGGATGGCTTTGGGGGTTGAGGAAGAGGAGGTACACTGGTGTAGGCTTGGCCCTATAATAAATAAAAACAATCATGGCTTCATATAGGGGATTAAGGGTAGATGACACATCAACATTATGTTCAAACCAACCCCGTAGATGGTTGCGAAGCGATGTCCGATGGGATGCAAGGATTTGAAGCGGGCGGAATGGTCCAATGACTTGACATGGCCTACTAGGGTTGAGGGCCTAGCACCCTAAACCCTAAACCCTAAACCGTCAACCGCGTCCTCCAGAATGGGGTAATTCCTCCTTGGTGACTCAAGTGGCGATTTGGCCGGAGGCAGATGGTTTTCTGCGACTGTTGACAGGCTTCCAGCTGTGGGCTTCAGGGATTCTTTAGGAGTTTAGGGTTTAGGGTTTAGGGCCAGAGCACAGCGGGTTCTACTGTCCGACTGGAGAACTTCCCTTGGCGTTGCCCCTTGATGGGATCCCTTGATGGGATCGCCTATAGGCATTCAGATACGGACACCGATGGGCTATTGGCAGTATCCTACCCAAAGGTTTAGGGTTTGGGGTTTAGGGTGCGAGGGGTTCCGGAAAATGCAGCGCTTTGGGGGAGCTCGAGGGGCCTGCAATTAACATGAAGTTAACATGTTCGCAGAACTTTATGACGAGCTCTCTCTCGGACGGGCGGCCGTTTCGGGCACCACGGCGTCCGATCCCGGTGCTTAGGCAAGAAGGTCAGATAACTTACCAGTCGGTGCTGCCTAAACCCTACACCCTGAGACCTGGCCCTAAACCATTGGGTTTAGGGTTTAGGGTTTAGGGTTTAGGGTTTAGGGTTTAGGGTTTAGGGTTTAGGGTTTAGGGTTTACCCTAAACAAGGCACCTGCAGGACCCCCAGGGGGCATGCCTGGAGAGACATGAGGGGGTGCTCACAATGATGCGCCCCTTGTGGGGTATCTGATCTATCAGACCCCGCACTGTAACAGGAACCCAAAAAGAAGCCCTAATTTACAGAACCACCCCACACACCCTAAACCCTAAACCCTAAACCCTAAACCCTAACCCCTAACCCCTAACCCCTAACCCCTAAACCCTAAACCCTAAACCCTAAACCCTAAACCCTAAACGCACACGCACATAGCTTCCGAAAGGTGCACTCCAAGACACCTGATTGATGGTGACAACCTTGTCATCAGTGTGGGAAGCGGCCATTGGGCCACACTAGATAGAGGGTCGAGGGTTTCGGGCTTACGGTCTACTTGGCGGTTCATACTTATTAACCAATTACAACTGTACTTATAACTGTACTTATAACATCTTATAACCATACTAGGGCACTTAAGGGGCTTATAAGTAGGTTATAAGTACAGTTATAGCTGGTTAGTAAGTACCCTAAACCCGAACCCCTCAACCCTATTATAACTGGTTAATAAGTACCATGAACCTCCAAGTACGGTTTGGGATGAGAGAGAGAGGGCGAAGAAGCCCTCTCTTTGAAACAGGCTCGCAGGGATCCTCGCCCAGAAATTTCCCATCCCGTGACGAGGGTGGGTTTAGGGTTTAGGGTTTAGGGTTTAGGGCTTAGGGTTTAGGGTTTATTTAGGGTTTATTTAGGGTTGAGGGTTTAGGGTTTAGGTAAGCCTCAACCCTAAAGCTTGTCTGAGAACCTTCGACCCTCGAACCCCAGCTTGGCGCTGTCGCCGCTTGAAGGTTCGTGCGTAGTTATACTTGGAGGTTCATGGTACTTATTAACCAATTATAATAGGGTTTAGGGTTTAGGGTTTCGGGTACTTATTAACCAGTCATAACTGTACTTATAACCCACTTATAAGCCCCTTAAGTGCTCTAATATGATTGCAAGTACAGTTATAAGTACAGTTGCAATTGGTTGATGAGTACCATGAACCTCCAAGTAGCTACGTTAACGGGTAAAAGGAGGGACCCCTAGAAGGGACCCTTAATCTTACTCCTCTACATACCCCCACCCAAGAGCAACCTGGAAATAGAAAGGGTGCCCTTCTTGGTTTAAAGGGCATTTTAAGGGAACCGAAACCTTAAAAACAGGGAATCAGGGCCTACTCTGGGTCCTAGGCTATCCTACTTCACCCTACTTCTAGCCAGCCAGGAACCTCCAAGCAGTACTGGAGCGCTTTCTCACGGAGGGGGCTTGCTTGTTGCCTGCCTCCGTAGGTAAAAACCGAGGAGCCTCCGAAGCTGTTAACTGGACGCTTGACAGAGAATAAGCCCGAAGCTGCAAAACAAAATAAATATTTTACTTCGAACGTCCCCACCTTGGGGGTTTGGATTCGGGCACTCCCGGAAGTCTCTGGGGTTGGGCACTCCAGGAAGAGTCTCGGGTTGGGCACTCCAGGGAGTCTCTGGTATTGGGCACTCCAGGCAGTCTCTCTGGCGTTGGGCACTCCTGGGAGACTCTAGGGTTGGGCACTCCAGGGAGACTCTGGGGTTGGCACTCCAGGGAGTTGGGCACTGCAGGGAGCCTCTGGGAGTTGACCGGGCGAGGAGAAGCTTTCCGGCGAGGAGAAGAGTTGAGTTTAAAATCTAACAACCCCACACCGAAGGTGAGGAACAACAAAAACAGCCCGTAAACCCGAAACCCCGAGACCCTCAAACCCTAAACCCTTTGTTCAGCCCACAAATCCCTTTTAAAGCTGGACTCCCTCAACCCTCAACACTACAGTCAGACCCCGAAGTATTACAATTGCAGTGGCGGAAGCTTACCCCCAAGGAACAGGACGTTGTGACTTATTTCTCGGAGTCATAACATTTGGCTTTCCCCCCAATGAACTGCTGGGATTCAAGCACACAAAACAAGTATGCAACAGGTCCTTTTTGCACAGAAAACCAACTTTCCCCCCAATGAACCGCTGGTGACACAGTGGTCGGTCGCATTGTTTTGCGCAGCCTTGCGCGGTTTTGGTGTTTGCGAGTTCCTGGCCGCGGCGATACGAGCGGCGATACCACAGCGATGCGGCTGGCCATACCCCAAAGTGCGATTGGTGGCTGTCTACAGATTCTGTCTGTTTTTGAAAGCCAACAAGAGGGTTTACAGTTTAGGGCCCGGCTCCTGTCACAACCAACAGCCCACGAGCCCCCACCAACATGGCTTCTGGCAAAGGAAAACCAGCAAATTGCTTTCAGTCACATGTCTAGAACATGCAAATCCCCAGCTTTTTTTTGTTTCCTTTTCCCCCCAAGCAGCACAGGAAAAATGTTCTGTCTTCGGGGTTCGACTGTAAAACCCTAAACCTTCCTTTATTTTGACCCTAAACCCTAAACCCTAAGCCCCCTAACCTAAACCCCCTAAACCCTAAACTCCCTAAACCCTAAACCCCAAAGCCCTAAACCCCCTAAACCCTAAACCCTACAGCCCAAGGAGCTCGGTGGAGTTCTCGCCCGGGGAGTCACCCCCGCTGTGGATCCAGCGCATGGCTGGGGAATGGGCCCCGGAGGACACCGGGCCGAAGAAGCCTTGGAAGCTGTTACTTTGTTGATGGGTTTAGGGTTTAGGGTTTAGGGAGTTTAGGGTTTAGGGTGTAGGGTGTATAGGGTTTATGGTTCATGGGTAGTGGGAAGGATGGTGCTGTAAGGTTCGTCTAATTCATGGCAGGGCCCGGAATCGTTCTCAGTAGCGTTGTAAGTAGGGCAAGTATAACTATGCTTGGTGATAACCTTACTTAGGCCCTGCAGAGGAACTAGCCAAAACCTCCAGGCTTGGACGTGATTTGGGCGGTTCCGGTGGACGGATGTTTTCTATTTTGCAGGAGGGGGGGGGTGGGGGGTACGCACATTGAACCCTCATTTACGGATATCTGCGAATTTTGTGGGGCTTACAGGCGGATCCCAGACCCTAAACCCCTAAACCCCTAAACCCCTAAACCCTGAACCCTGAACCCTAAGCCCTAAACCCTAAGCCCTAAACCCTAAACCCTAAACCCTAAGCCCTAAACCCTAAACCGTTTTAGGGGTCCCTCCTTACTACCCCTTAACAGTCCCAAATCCAGGAGGCTCGTCTGCCGATCGAGGTTCCCTGGATCGAGGTCCATCTCCAACACCTCAGAGTGGACAGGCTAGGGTTTAGGGTTTAGGGTTTAGGGTTTAGGGTTTAGGGTTTAGGGTTTAGGGTTTAGGGTTTAGGGTTTAGGGTTTAGGGTTTGGGGTTTAGGGTTCAGGGTTTGGGTTTGGGGTTTGGGGTTCGGGGTTTAGGGTTTAGGGTTTAGGGTTTGGGGTTTGGGATTTAGGGTTTGGGGTTTGGGGTTTGGGCAGAGCCCAGCTTGAACGCAGCAGAGGCCACTAAACCCCCACCACCGTCCTCAAACCCACCAGTATCACCGGGCCCAATTTCCAAGAAACACTACCCCCCCCCCCCCCACCCCACGCCAAACCTACTATCCCACACCACGCAGAAACCCCGCACAAACGGCAACATCAGTGGAATGTTCTCAAACACCATACGCAGAAACCCTGCGCAGACGGCAACATCAGTGGAATGTTCTCAAAACTTAACACAGGCTTGTTCAAGCTAAAGCCACCCTAACTGCAGCCTCAAGCAAAGGCTGCAGATAAATAATAAAAAACAGTTTTCCGCAGCAAAGAGAGACCCAAAGCGTACGGACCAACCCGCCTTGGGCGTCCAAAGCTTTCGATCAACCCGACACCCTACACCCCTAAACCGCCTAAGCCCTTTTGAAATCGGGTCCTGTCCGCATAACTTCGTCTATCCTTGTTGATACATTCCTATGGTTATATTATTCTACTAGTAATATTACGATTTTTACGAATAGATGTATGTGGAGACACATACCCGAAGATGTATCTGTTCATTCAGGTATCTATGTATGTATGTATATATATATATATACATATACGCAGACGTACATTCGTACCTTTAGTCTATCTTATCATTTAAATGTACATGTAAGTGCCTTATCTGCATGTGCACCTTTATCTTAACCACATCTGTACAGTAAAATTCAACTCAGCATCGGCTGACATTAACAACAACTAGTTGCGAGAAAACAAACAACGATACCATGATTGATAAGGAGCGTGCTTTCTTGCGGCATAACCCTATAAACCCTAAACTTCTAAACCTTCTAAACCCTCACCCCCCCCCCCCCCCCCCGCCCGCGCGCGCGCACGCGTGGGGGCGTGCGTTGGCTCGAGCGGCCGATCTGAAGGATAGCATCTCCGGGTTCAGGGTTGCGCGTTTTTAGCGTTTTAAGGATTAAAGGGTTGAGGGTTTAAGGGGTTTAGGGGTCTAGCGCGGTTCCTTGTAGGAGTCCGTTACAGGGCCTCTAGCCTTAGAGCCTCTACCCTAAACCCCTAAACCCCTAAACCCCGAATTGTTTTTGGTCGGTCTTCTGTTTTTCTTTCACCCTAGCTAAAGGGCTAGTTGTCTCAGCCGTGGATGCGCCTGGGATGTCCGCAAGGATAGCATGCATAAACCCCTAAACCCCTCAACCCCTACACCCCTAAACCCCTAAACCCCTAAACCTCTCAACCCCTAAACCCTAAAACCTAAACCCTAAACCCTAGGCCCTGAACCAGAAGCTTGAAGCTCGCCAAGACACGCCGGTTCCGAAGATCATCCCAATGCTCGACTGTTGGAAGTCTGGATATGGGCTCGCTGGCGACTGAGGTTCCTGTGCCCACTTCCCTTTTTAGGGTTTAGGGTTTAGGGTTTAGAGTTCCCTTTTTTGGTTTCAAGGAGCTCAACTATTACGCAGACCTAAAGAAACACGGAACAAGGGCCCTACTCTAAGTCCTAGCTTCACTCAAATATGGAGTGCCAACTTGAAACAGGCACACGCTGCGGCGCCATTCCTCAAGCTACCCAAAGGCTCCTTTGTAGTACCTTTTTGGGGTAGAATATTAGAATCCCCTATAACTAACCCCAAAAGGAACTACATAATAGGAGCCTTTGGGTAGTTTGCTCCACCGTCAAAGGACAAGAAGAGACAAAGCCCACAAACCTTGAAACCCACCGTCGCGAAGGGGACGCTAAACCCAAAGCCAACAGCCTTGGGTTTTAGGCTCGGGTGTTAAGAAGGCACTTCGATAGTCTGCTTACTTCTCCAACAACCAAGGAATGAGAAGGTTAAAGCATGTTCTTCCTACTAAGTAAGGAAACCCAAACAGTGTAAAGTTTAACTATTGCCTAAGTCAGTAGTCAGCTTGGACCCACATGATGGACAGCCCATTTTTCAGAGCCTTGAGCTGGTGTTCATCATGCAGCGAAGTTGCTTCGCACCATGAGGGGAATGCAAAAACTTTGCGAAGCCAAGTTCCCCGCAACACAACCCATTCGCCCCAAAAAAGACCTCCATAAACATCTTCGAAGCCGCACAACGTACCAAATCCTACAATCCTACAAGCTCAAACCCTCTAAATTGAATCCTGTACACCTCCCCGAAACCATAAACCTTTTGCCTAACCCCAAACCCAACTAAACCCGCATCCCCCCTAACTAAACCCTCCTAACTAAACTGGAACCCTAAACCCTAAACCCCAAACCCTAAACCCTAAACCCCCCCTAACCCCCCCCACACCGCAGCGAAGCTGGAGGTCCGCATGGTGCACGACGATGTCGTATTGCCGCGCCTCGGCCTCATAGATGGATCTTGGGGCTCGAGGGTTTTTCAGGTGCGAGTAGTAGGGTTTAGGGTTTAGGGTTTAGGGTTTAGGGTTTAGGGTTTAGGGTTTAGGGTTTAGGGTTTAGGGTTTAAGGTTCGGGGTTTGGGGTTTAGGGTTTGGGGTTTAGGGTTTAGGGTTTAAGGTTCGGGGTTTTGGGTTTAGGGTTTGGGGTTAAGGGTTGGGGTTTAGGGTTTGGGGTTTGAGGTTTTTGGTTTGGGGTTAGGGTTGCAGGTTTAGGGTGTCGGGGTTCGAGAAACGATTCCACGCGAGCAATCCAAGGCCACCTGTTCCGTCTGGAATTGCAGATTAAAGACATACCAACAAGCCCAGCACGAAAAGTCATCAAGTCACCATCATTGCATTCACAAGTCAGCTGGTTCGGATTTGAGAAAGTTTCCCAAACCTGGCAAAAGAAAGCAACTGCAAGAACACCATTGTTGTAGTACTTGTCCTTCTTGCTTCTTTCCTCAGATGTGGCCAAGGCCTGCCTGTTTGACAAAACCGCCACGCAAGAAGCCAGAAACACACCAGAACAAAAGAACACCAAACCTCTTTTCCCGATATTATATATACGAGGCTCGCACTTGCAAAACACCAGTCATACATGTAACGCATACATAAACCCCAAGCTAGGTATCGCGATAGGACCCTATACACACAAAACCCTGAACCGGCGTGATTGCATTTAGAAGTGGGATGCTGCTGGGGAGAGTGGTTAGAAAAGACGACTGGAACAGGGGGGGGGGGGGTATATGTGCTCCCCTTAACCCCCCAAAACCCTAAACCCTAAACCCTAAACCCTACTAATCTGCTTTCAGACTCAGCCCTTTGGGGTTTTGCGCGTAGCCCCCCCCACCGTTTCCCGATAGTGGGGTCTTAGTTCAGCGCCCACCTTTTACTGACTGACGCTCAAGAGGGTTTAGGGTTGCCCTTTTTTGCATCCCTAAACCCTAAACCCTAAACCCTAAAGGGTGTCAGGCGTGGACCTGCCTGCTGCCAAAGGCAGAATGTAGCAAATACAGCCTGCCCCGACGCACCGACCACCTTCAACGCTGTCATGCTTAGGGTTTAGGGTTTAGGGTTTAGGGTTTAGGGTTTAGGGTTTAGGGTTTAGGGTTTAGGGTTTTTGCTTTAGGGTTTAGGGTTTTTGCTTTAGGGTTTAGGGTTTAGGGTTAGATGGGGTCGAAGCCTGCCTCGTCCATCATCCCGGGCGCATCTATGGACATGTCGAGCATGTCAATGTCGATGCCAGGACTTGTCCTTGTCTGAACCCTCCATGTTTAGGGTTTAGGGTTTAGGGTTTAGTCTTTAGGGTTTAGGGATGAATCCATGAGTCATGCTGTGCCCTGACTCCATCTCACATCACAGTCCTCAAAAACCCTCAGCTCCCTCAACCCTAGGCCCTCTTCCCCAATAGCGGAGAATAGCCCTTCTTTTGAAACCGGAACTGAGCTCCATGCCGGCGTCACAAACACTCTGAAGTGTTGGCTTAAGTGAAAAAACTCTACTGCGCACCTCTCAAGGTTCATTGATGAGAGTGGAAAAATGCCCTAAACCCTAAACCCTAAACCCTAAACCACGAAATGCAAACTGTCGGAGCGCCCGCGAGTCAATATGTCTGTGAGGTCCATGTCAGGGTCCTTGGGACGAAGGAAGTAGTAGAAGGAGCCGCGGGTTTAGGGTTTAGGGTTTAGGATGGGCCTGAATGAATAATTCGAAGAGGGTTAACATGTAGGGTTCAGGGCTTACCCTAAGGGTCCATGTACCACATTATTCTATTCTTGGGCCCACATTCTTCTATTCTTGGGCCAAAAAAGCCTTATATAAGAGGTCCTTTAAGGCCCAAGTACTCCCTATTTTAGGTACATGGACCCTTAGGCTTAGCCTCCCAGCCCGAATGCGTGAAGCCTTTCTGCACCTAGACTGCAGCGGTGATTCTAGGCACTTGGAGGTTCATGGGCCGTTATAAGTAGGGGAAAAAGTAAGGTTATGAGTAGAGTTACCAAGGAGGATTATATGTATAGGTAAGGTTATAAGTAGAGTTTCCCTACTCCTGGTAGCCCAGTAACCATATTATATAATAAGGGCACCCTTTTTGGGGTTGGCTATTTTTTAAGGGAACCCCATAACCAAAGAAAGGGTCAAGGGTACCACTGGGCTACCAAGTACTTCTGACCCCGTGAAAACTGCCCAACCACCCTAAACCCTAAACCCTAAACCCTAAACCCTAAACCCTAAACCCTAAACCCTAAACTTTCCAAGTAGAATCCCAGGCCCTCGGCCCGCGCTACTTTCAAGCCCAAGCGCCGAAACACATAGGGCATCGTTGGTTCGCTGGCTGTAAACCCTAAACCCTAGACCCTAAACCCTAAACCCTAAACCCTAAACCCCAAACCCTAAACCCTAAACCCCAAACTCCAAACCCCAACCCGAGGAACGCTAGGGGCCTTGCAATGCCCTTAGAATGTTCCTCAAAGGGTTCTCTTTTGGTAAGCCCCAATCGATCCTTTAGATTCGTCTGCCTCTTTCTCTCTCTGACCTCGATCCGGTGGTGTGCTGTGCCGCTGTGGCTGTTTTGCCTTGCTGTTTTGGACGCGTTCAGAAGCGACACCGTCCGGCGTTTCGTTCAGATCAGACAATTTCACCCTAGGTGAATTTGGATCTTCTCTGACGTTTTTTTTCAGGGTTGTTTAGGAAGAGCCACAACCCCGAAAAATGCAACCATCATATTCTGTTATCTTTGTGTTGCTTTAAAAATTTTTGGAACATGCATGATTCGCATCATGTGGTTTAATAGTACAGTCTGCAATGCATTCACCACTCCGTGTCCAAGCCACTCGTCGTACAGAATGTATTATTTGCGCACAAACACAAAAAAAAACACACGCCAATATTCTGCGTGAGTCTCTAGGGGCGCCACTTCAGGAATACTCCGTGGGATTGTCTGAACGATTCTCTCAGGGTTTCTGCGTGGTTCTGGCACGGGAGGGGCTTCAACTGAGGACCCTTTTTCCCTGAAAGCCTCAACTGGGTTGGCCTTTAAACCCTCTGAGAAATATCTATATATAGGGTCCCTCAAATAAGGAAAATAAAACATGTCCCAAAAACCAACCTAGTCAAATCCTAAAACCCTAACTGGGGTAGGTTTGGGGGCCCCAGACGGGATTCAGGGAAATATTTTTTTAAAAAACTAGGTTCAAGCCTAGGCCTGCTAAGCCGCACCCGAAGTGAGCTCCTAAACCCTAAACCCTAAACCCTAAACCCTAAACCCTAAACCCTAAACCCTAAACTGCAGATCCCGGCCACCACGAAGATATGCGAAAACCTCGCGGCGTTCCTGCGGCCGAGCTTGCCGTGTCCGAGCCAGGTTGGGGTTAGAAAGCATTCAGGGCTTAGGGTTTAGGGTACCCTAAACCCGAAACCTTTTTGTCAACGAGGACTCTGTCACGTGCCTCTCCCCAGTGCCTCCAAGGAGCAGTGTATTTAGGGCCCCCCAAACCCCAAAACCCAAAACCCTAAAACCCTAAGACCCCAAAACCCAAACCCTAAACCCTAAACCTCTAGGGCTAGTTTAGGATGCTGTCGGATTCATGTATTGGCTGTCAAGGGATAAAGGAGGGACCCTTCTAAGGGACCTTCGGGGCATATAGGATTTAGTGAGGGGCTACTTAGGTATGGGCCTTCAGACCTTACTTAGGGTTTAGGGTTTAGGGTTTAGGGTTTAGGGTTTAGGGTTTAGGGTTTAGGGTTTAGGGTTTAGGGTTTAGGGGCTATATAAGGTGTTTATATAAGGGCTACCTTAGGGGAACAAGATTAAGGGTCCGTTCCAGGGGTCCCTCCTGTTGCTCCTTAAGGGTATATAAACCCTACACCCCAAACCCTAAATGGCCTTGGGAGCCTGGCAGTCCTGGAGCCACTCAACCGTATTCCCTCCTTTAGGGTTTAGGGTTTAGGGTTTAGGCTTAGGGTTTAGGGTTTAGGGTTTAGGGTTTAGGGCTTAGGGTTTAGGGTAAAGCAAGACCCTACATCCGGGCTCGAATAACCGGCCGGGAATGAAAGCAAGAGCCCAAACTAAACCCCTAAACCCCAAACCCTTTGACTCCCCCAAGCCCTGCTGCAATTCTGACATCCAAACTATGCTGGTAGGGTTTAGGGTTTAGGGTTTAGGGTTTAGGGTTTAGGGTTCAGGGTTTAGGGTTTAGGGTTTAGGGTTTAGGAACGTCCCGCGGATTACCGGCAAGCAACCTACCTGAGATCTTGCAAGCACGGAAGCTTAGGCCACTTACTCTAAGCGCAAAACCAGTTCGCAAAACCCGATAGCCTAGTAGGCAAGACAAAAAACTATTGCCCTCCCTAAACCCTAAACCCTAAACCCTACACCCTGCACCCTTAAACCCTAAACCCTAAACCCAAACAGCTAGTGCAGTAGATAACCCCCCCAGGCAGGCCTTGGACTCATCACCGCATCCCCTTCGGGGTGGCGGACTTCCTGTGCTCCCGAAGGGCAGACAGGGGGTTTAGGGTTTAGGGTTTAGGGTGTAGGGTTTGGGGTTGAGTTTTTCGGGTTTAAGGCGGATATCCAGGCAAAAGTCGTGGTATCGCGCGGGGCAATGGTGTCCGAAAAGGGAGCAATAAAATCACATGGCCAGGATCTCTGTGGACATTTTGGTGGGGCGTGTTTTGCGCACACGTCTTCACCCGCGTGGTAGTCGTAAAGCCCCAGCCCTAAACCCTAAACCCTAAACCCTAATAAGCCAACGTCCCCAACTTCCTCCGGAGGAGACTTCCAAAACCACTCCTACACCCTCAGAAGGCTGTGAGCGCGCAAAAAGATGCTGGACCCACCTTCTTTATATATTATTATTACTATTATTACTATCACTAATATTATTACTATGATTATGATTATGATTATCACTATTTTTGGTATGTGTTATTACTTTTATTACGATTACGATTACGATTACTATTACCATTACTGTTACTATTACTATGAATTATTATTACTATTATTATTATCATTATTACCAATATTATTATTATTATTGTTTGAATTACATTTTGCTACCAGCCTCGTCCATTTGTGACTTAATGGACGGCAGCTGAAGGCAACATGGCTCTAAACAAGGCCCCGTGCACCACCTGCTGGTCTCCCCACGCAGACGGGGTTTAGGGTTTAGGGTTTAGGGTTTAGGGTTTAGGGTTTAGGGTTTAGGGTTTAGGGTTGCTTAAGATCTGGGGCGGTCACTGAAGGGTTTTGAAGGATTCGGGTTCTCAATGATTTCGAGACTCTGGAAATTTGGTGGGTTGGATTGAGGATTTGTTCTGCCTGTGCGCCGGTTTAGGCTTAGGGTTGAAGGGTTGGAGTTCGCCGCTGCCAGACCAAAAGGGCGCACGATGGCGCACGGGCCGTGTGAGTCAAGCTGTGAAACAGGTTTGAGCCTCTCAGCTTGCCGGCATGAAAAGTTCAAGTGAATGCCTGCTTTCCCCTAAACCTTAAGGTATAGGGTTTAGGGTTTAGGGTTTAGGGTTGAGGGTTGAGGGTTGAGGGTTGAGGGTTGAGGGTTTAGGGTCCTACACCAGCCAATACCAATTGGAGTCACTGCGTGGTCCCCACTTCTAGAGCGGCAAGCAAAGCTAGCACAGCTTGCAAGCGGTGCTGACAAACGTTGCCACACCTACTGTTGCTGCTGCTTCTGCTTACTGCTACTGCTATGTGCAGAGCCCCAGCCCTACTCCTCCTGCTGCTCCTACTGCTACTTCGACGACGACGACGACGATGATGACAACCACTACTACTCTACCGCTGCCACTACCACGGCCTCTGCCACTACCACTTCTGCTACTACCACTTCTGCTACCACCACTAACACTACCACCACCACCACGACCATTGCCTCTCCTGCTCCTACTCCCACTCCTACTCCTTCTTCTACGAGCGACTGCTACTTGCATGCTTACCACTACCTGCTACGACCACTGCGACTTTACCGCTAGCATTGCAACTCCTACTACTGCTACTCCTCCGCCTCGTGCTACTCCTACTCCTGTACTCCGTGCTGCTCTACCACTGCTACTACGACGACGGCCACGTGGCCATGCGTAGAGCAACTGTATTAGCTGTGCGTTGTACTGGTACTATGTGGTTAGAAGCCCCACGTTTGCATGGATGTCAGCGTTGCAGTGGTCGTGGCTGTAGTGCTGTCTTTGTAACCATCCCAAGTGCTGCTGATGGTGGTGAGACAGACTCTGCGTGTCATGTCCCTCCACTGTACTGTTTCTTGTTACCCCACAACTTAACTTTACCATGGGGAGCAACATCCAAGGCTTCCCGTGCTTGGCTGTGCTGCCTTGCAGTACTCTCCATATCCCGCATGTACTGCTCTGACCAACTGCAGTCAGGAAACCCAAGCAAGGACATGCAAGACGATCATGCGCTATCAAAACAGCTTATGGCCTGCCCTGGGACTGTCGCATCTGTGGTGTCAACCCCGTGGAACGTGGCGCGAATCCTGCAACAAGAGGGTCGAGCTCCGAAGCACTGCATTGCAAGGGACGACGGCCAAGAGATTCGACCAGGATCTTGGTGAATTCCGGCGCCCTAGATTTAAGCGTGTCTCTCTCACAGGATCATGGAGTCCAATGTTCAAAAACGACGACGACGACGACGAACATACGGACTGAGGCAGGCGATCTCGACCTCGGAAGCGCGCAGGACGTAAGCCGGAGCACCCTATGAAAGCTCGATAAACCCCAGACTCTACACCCGTGAGAGGCGTTCACGCGGGACTGCGGTGCCAATCGATGCAGCATGCGCGCGGACCCCCGGCGGGCGCGCGATGTCGCAAACCGCAAACAATAAACTGTCTCAAGCCTAAACCTAAGCCTAAACCCTAAACCCTAAACCCCAAACCCTAAAGCCCTGTCCTGGTCAGCCACTGTCCAGTATCCTGCCACATGTTTCCCACCAATCTACGTTTTAGGGGTCTAGGGGCATTCTAAGTAGGGTTTAGGGTTTAGGGCTTAGGGCTTAGGGACTTTTGGGCCCAAGTATATAACAATGTGGCACATGGACCCTTAGGGGGATGTTTCATGGGTAGTTCCAAGCTCGGATGGCCCTTAAACCCCCTGAAAAATATATTTCTGAATAAGATCCGCTAAAACCCAATCCCAATAAGGGAAAATGTAAAATGTCCCAAAATCTTACCTATAGTAAGTACGTGAGGGTACTAATAACCGGTCATAAAATAGTTGCCCTCGGTCGCAACACGCCGATGTAGAACTACCCATGAACCTCCAAGAAGGCAAGAAGGCGTTTAACCCTAAACCCTAAACCCCAAACCCTAAACCCACTACTGTGGATCGCTGCTTGGTCCCCTTACCGAGGGAGTTCCCACCATTGAGGAATGAGGGCAGGACAGCAGCCTGCCAAGCCAGCTTAAACCCTAAACCCTAAACCCCAAACCCTAAACCCTCAACCACAACCCCAAAAGACGGAGCCATGCTGGAGCCCAAAGATTGAGAATCTTGTCCCGGCATGAGGACTGCAGTGCTAAGACAAAGTACGAGCCCCTAATTTAAGGCACACCAGGATACCTAACACACACAAGTGAGAGGAGACGTCCACGAGATACAACTCAACCTGCTAGAAAACCATCCTTGCTAACAACCTCCTGGAGGGCTGAGGGATTTCGTAGAGGCGTAGAGCCCAGAAGGAAAAGTGGAGCGGCTGACGCACAAATTAAGGGCTCAACATGCTAAACCCTAAACCCCAAACCCAAGCCCTTGGGAGATAGACATATGGCCCATGGAGGAGACCGGGACGAAAAGGGCGACTACCCGGAATGCAGTCATGTAATTACAGTACGACTCAAGGACACGCCAGGCTGTGCTTAACCCAGCTGCTTAATTAAACCCTAAACCATAAACCCTAAACCCTAAACCCTAAACCCTGAACCCTAAACCCTAAACCCTAAACCCTAAAGCCAATAAACAGCAAAATAGACATGCTCACAACACAACGTGCCAGATGACAAGGCAGGGAAGCGTTTACGAGGTGGATCATGAGGCGCCAAACCTTAAATTAAGGCAAGCACCCTTTCTTTGCCTAAACCCTAAACGCTAAACCCTAAACCCTAAACCCAACCCCAAAACCCTAACCCCAGCAAACCCAACCTGCAAACTCTGCATCTCCATCCGATGGCACTGGGACTTCGCCTGGTGGCGGGCTTTTTGCTTTCGAGCTTTTTCGGGCCTTTGGAGTTCTGGGTTAAGGTCATGAGACCTTGGGTTTGCAACAGCGAAGGGTTTAGCTTGGGTTTAGGGTTTAGGGTTTAGGGTTTAGGGTTTAGGGTTTAGGGTTTAGGGTTTAGGGTTTAGGGTTTAGGGTTTAGGGTTTAGGGTTTAGGGTTTAGGGTTAGGGTTTAGGCGTTTTTTTTGAGGGTTTAGGGTTTAGGGATTAGGGTTTAGAAACGCGGCGTTTTCTCCCCCAGCCCTCAACATTCAAACCTTGATAATGAGGCAAAAGGCAGTGGCGAATGCCATGGCGATGACCTTCCAGTACCCAGACCTGGGATTTCAGGAGGCTTCAGGGTTAGGGTTTAGGGCTAGGGTTTAGGGTTTAGGGTTTGGGGTTTAGGGTTCAGGGTTCAGGGTTCAGGGTTTAGGGGGATTTCTGGGGGGGGGGGGGGGGGGGGCAAACTGGGCTCCCCGGGCTCGCGCACTAGAGCTACACATGCAGTGTGATGTGTATGTTTTACATATATATATATATGTATACACATCCATTAGTGCACTGAACAATGTGCATATAATAATCATAATAATAATAATAAGAAGAAGAATAGTAATAATAATAATTATTATTATTATTATTATTATTATTATTATTATTATTATTATTATTATTATTATTATTATTATATATATATATATACATACATTGGTCAGTGCACTAGCGGATTGCAATGCGTTAAGTGACACATCGCACATATATTTATGTACGTACATATATATATATATATATGCATGTATGTCTGTATATATATATACTATGTGTGCGTGTGTTTATGTCCACGCAACAAATACCTATAAACATATGCACGTCCGTATGTGCAAGGTCTTGGGTGCTCGGTTTGTTGGCCCCCGGCTTGGGAACGTCAAGTCTTTGAACATTTGGGGATAAGGGTACCCTTTTTGGGGTTGGTTACTTTAGAAGGAGAACCAAAAAAAGGTGACATTAGAACCTGGAACCTGGAAGCCCAAAAAGGCAAAAACAAAGAAGGGTACCACTACGGCACCAAGAGCCCCAAGCCTACTTCTAGTGTTGCGGGTTCCTAAACCCCGAAACCCTAAACCCCAAACCCTAAAAGGGTTTGGGCTTTGGAAGGTTTAGGGTGCCTAGATGTCCCTGGAAAACAACATGTTCCTAAACAAGGTCCTCTCGACCCAGAACCCTCAACGCCCAAAACCCTATACTGGCCCTGTACCCTAAACCCTAAACCCTAAACCCTAAACCCTAAACCCTAGAAAACGAAGCTTGGCTCCCTGCGCAGCGCAGGCGTGGACGGCATCCCAGAAGGTGGTGATCTAAGCGATTCCGCGGGGGCTCTAGGGTTCTTGGGAGAGGTTCATGGGGTTTGTCGGGTTTTAGATTTGTAGGGTGTATAGGGCTTGTGGGTTTGCAGGGCTTGAGGTTAGTACTTGTAGGGTTTATGGGGTATATAGGGCCTAGGGTTTGTAGGGGCTTGTAGGGTGGGAGTTTGTAGAGTTTGCGGGTTTTCAAGGTTTCTAGGGTTTACAGGGTTCATTGGGTTTATGTAGGGTTTGTAGGTTTATAGTGCTTATAGGGTTTAAGGGGTTTATAGGGCTTACAGGAGGGTTTACAGGGCTCAGGCTGAAAAATCGGAGTGGTCTGGAGCCCGGGCCAGCGGCCCGGCTGAGGACCCCTCAGCTCGGAGTTTGGTTTAGGGTTTAGGGTTTAGGGTTTAGGGTTTCGGGTTTCGGGGTTTAGGGTTTGGGGTTTGGGGTTTCAACTCTCACACTCTCACACCGACAAGGCGTCGGTTGGTTCATGGTCTGGAGTGACACAACGACATCGATTTCAATGGCGTTCCTGAGCGGCACACCAGGGCGTAATCCAGGGTGTGGATTTAGGGTTTAGGGTTCAGGGATTGAGGTTTAGGGTTTGGGGTTCGGGCTTAGGTAAATGTTTTCCAACTTAGGTTTACTGTCCAGCAATGGCACCTAAGCTGGCTGGCATTCGCGTCACTTACGGACTTTTTGCAGGGTCGGAGGGAATAACCCTATAGAATCCCTTACAGGGAAACAAGCCCCTTTTGAACCTGGAAGCTGCTTCATGCCAGGACTTAGACTGCGCCAGCCAGTCGCTAGTCACCAGAGACCAGCAGACCCGCAAACCGAAGAACACTATGAGTCCACATGCTCGGCAGGATGGACCAAGTCGACACTACACGATACTCCTTCCACAGGAGCTGGGTGACATCAGGAATGCTGGGCAGGATCACATCCGACCACAGCTCATCAACTATGACATCTAGGCTGAAGAAGCATTTCAGCATGAGGAGGTACGGAACCACTTGGTGCAACCCTTCCGGCCCAAAACCCTAAACCCTAAACCCTAAACCCTGAACCCTTAAGCCAAACCCCAAAACTCTGGAAGCCTTGAACCGAGTTCTGTGCGGAGCCGCGGCAGCGGTGGCTGGCACAGACCATCCTCTGCGCCTAGGGCTTAGGGTTTAGAGCTTATGCGGTTTAGGGTTTAGCGTTTAGGGTTTGGGGTTTAGGGTTTGGGTTTTAGGGTTCAGGGTTTAGGGCTTAGGGGTTTAGGTTGGGAGGTTCCCCCTTATAGTAACAGTCCTCAATAGGGATTCTAATACCCCCATTATCATCCCTACTAAGGACGGAGGAACATCCCAAGGTTTAGGGTCTAAGATGGTAGAGAGTTTTGGGAGGTCGGTTCCCGAGTCTTTGGGAAATGTGCCCTAAACCTACTTTTGCGCTAAACCCGATTCCTTTTTTTTGCTTTTGCATCTGGCCCTTCTTTCCTAAACCCATGAATCCTACAGGCTTGCTTTTGACGAAAGCCTGAGACCGTGAAACTCTGTTGGCACTTGGACCCCGGATTTCAGGGAACGTGGGAGTTTGGGGCTCATTTCATCGTTTTGGAGACCATGGCAGAATTTCAGTAAACCTGGAAACGGCAACAAGAACAACATATCAGAATATCAGAACATACGAGTATAAGAATATACGTATATAGCAATTGAATAATCCCAAAGAACTGCAACAAAGGCACTCATCAGAGAGCTTGGGCTTTTCTTGGACGGCTTTCCAGCTAATGATATAGTCATAAATATCTAGTAGAAACCAAAAAACATATCCGTATCAACATTCAAATAGTTATAATTACGATGACAATAGTGATGTGAAACATATGTCGATCGTAATAAAACACTAAAGATATAAACAAAAAAGGCTTTCGGCGTTCCGCGGGTTACAGGCTTTTTTCGGAGCCCAAGAAACCTCTGCGTGCACGCCAAGCCGGGGCCTACTGGCTTAGCGTTGACTTGGAGGTTTGGGGTTTAGGGTTTAGGGTTTAGGGTTTAGGGTTGTGACTCTCACGCTAGCTGACGCAGGCAAGGCTAGGGTTAGGGTTTGGGGTCTAGGTGTTTGTCTCTGCCGCCCGCACAGCTAAGTGGCAACATCCACTTCGCAGGGATTTGGTCGAGGGTTGGGGTTGAAGGTCCTAATGTTGTACGTTTTAGGTGCAATATGCTATATCCCCCTTTTGACGAGCCATCAGGCAGGATTAGCCCGAATCCCTAAACTCTAAACCCGATAACAAGTGGGGGTATCAGTAGCTACTTGGGATGTTCCCCCTTACGTTCACAGTCCTCAGTAGCCCCTATTTCCGTGCCCTATTAAGGACTGTTAGTATAAGGGAGGAACATCCCCAACTTATAGTTACACCCTAAACCCTGAAACCCTGAAACCCTGAAACCCTAAAAACCCTAAAAACCCTGAAACCCTGAAACCCTGAAACCCTGAAACCCTAAAACCCTGAAACCCCAAAACCCCAAAACCCTAAAACCCCAAACCCTAAACCCTAAACCCTGAAACCCTGAACCCTGAACCCTGAAACCCTGAAACCCCAAACCCTAAACCCTAAAACCCTAAAACCCTAAAACCCTAAAACCCTAAAAACCCTAAAAACCCTAAAAACCCTAAAAACCCTAAAACCCCAAAACCCCAAGTACCCTGAGGCTGTGGCGATCGGCCGGACAGTCAGAGTTCCGTCGGTGGTCTGGGCCTCAGTGCGTCGGGAATGAACTCAGGGCTTTGGGTTTAGGGTTTAGGGTTTAGGGGTTTAGGGTTTAGGGCTTGGGGTTTAGGGTTTAGGGTTTGGGGTTTAGGGTTTAGGGTTTAGGGTTTAGGGTTTGGGGTTTGGGGTTTAGGGCTTGGGGTTTAGGGTTTGGGGTTTAGGGTTTAGGGTTTAGGGTTTAGGGTTTAGGGTTTGGGGTTTAGGGTTTAGGGCTTGGGGTTTAGGGTTTGGGGTTTGGGGTTTAGGGTTTGGGGTTTAGGGCTTAGGGTTTGGGGTTTAGGGCTTGGGGTTTAGGGTTTAGGGTTTAGGGTTTCGGGGCCGAAGGAAATCACGTGGAGGCGCTTCGGTGGGGCTGCCGTGCGCCCACTGGGCGGAGGCCGAAGGCTTGAGGATGTTGGTTTAGGAGGTGGTCTAAGCTCCGGGGTCCACTCCGTCTTTTAGGGTTTAGAGTTTAGGTTTTTTTTTCTTTTTCTTTGGTCCGATATCAAGAACAAGCCTAAGCTTTAAGATATCGGAACAAGTCCCTTTGTGCGGGAAAATAAGCAGCAAGGGCCCCAAGTACAAAAGAACACATGTTACCAGCCGACCCCCTGGGAGTTTTGGAGCTTGTTCATAAGGAACCCAGGGAGGGAAGGCGATGCAAGACCCTCATAGTCCCCAAATAAGCGCTGAGTCATCCCGAATAAGCCTGAACAAGCCCCCTTATATACACCCCCCTCCCTCCCACCCCCTTGGTTCCTTTATGAGGTTTGGATTTTTATGCAGGGGTTCAGGGCCTTCACAGGGGCGACTGGAGGGTTCATTCGCAGATACAGAAATAGGGTGGTAAGTCTCATCAAAGCTGTCAAGGCTGTAACCAAAAGCACGTGTGGTTGCCATACTTCTCAACCACTGAGCCCCCAAGGCGTGGAAGTCCTTTCTGGGGCGGCTTTAGGGGGGTGTGAATGGGGAAGACACTGGAAAAACAGGATCTTAAGACATGGCTACAAGCCACGTGGTCTTGTTTTAGGGTGCCCAGCAATAAGGGGGGTTTACGATAATCAGGTACCCCTGAGATAGACCCCCAGATAGCTAAGGACCCCACGAAGGTACCCGGAATATCGTAAACCCCCGAATCGAAAGGAGCACTCCTTCAGATAAACAAGAATAGGAACTTGGTTGTTGAGTTCATAAGCCCCCAAAAAATGTACACTTTTAGCTTTGCAGAGATCATAGTATCCCAAAAAGTGTAAAGTGTACTCACTCAGCTACTAAGAAGCATACAACCCTGGACCCTAGGCCCTAGACCCTTAACTCTAACCCCTAAACCCTAAATTCAAATAAACAAGAATAAGAATACGGATTCGCGCCCCACGGCGTTTCTAAGCTCTCATGCCACAGCTTTGCCGGAGACCAGCATGGTGCGCGCATCCTACTCGGTCAAGGCTACGAAAGCAATTTAGGGTTTAGGGTTCAGGGTGACAAGGGCCCTAACCCTAAACCCAAATCCCACAGCTCCGGCACCGGAGAAGACTGGCAACGAGCGCCAGGCTAGAGCATCTTCGATGCGAAATCCAACAGCCTCCTCGCCTGACTGGTTCTTCTTTTGGGGCAACCCTAGGGTTTAGGTTAGGGTTTAGGGTTCCTCAAAGCCAACAACCCACCCTTTTGTGCGACAAAAGGGCGGCCTAAACCCCTCTGGACACACACAACAAGCGTGCCACTTTCCTTGGAACCCCGTTGTAATCAGTTTCAACATAGCCGTTTATTCCGGAAGGCATACCCAGCTCGGGTGGCACGTCAGCATGGCCATCGCGGGCTAAACCCTAAACCCTAAACCCTAACACTCGGAAGTTCATGGGTAGTTATAGAAGTAGGGTTATCACCATATACCTCATACCTCCTGTAACTCCGATGTGGGGCCCAAAATAAACGTGTTCCTGAGACTTGCATGTCAGTGGCATCTGGGCACTGCCCAATCTGCTTAACTCCTATCCCGAAACCTACTTTGCAGCTCGGAGGTACCCCTGGTTCAGATGCTGACAGGGTCCTCGTACGGATACTGTCAAGACCTTGCACTTGCAAGCAGGGCCCCTTAGTCACAAGTGGAGCAACAGTAAATGCTACCGGCAGAACTATTTTAGCTTTGGTTGAAAATGTTGTAAATGTCGCTATAAAATCTTTGGTTATACGTCTCTTCACTACGGTTACTAGAGCAAGGGCGTATCTCCTTGCAACTTATACATTGGAACACCGGACCCTGCAAGCACGTCGGCCTCCGAAGCAATTCTTGTGGATCTCTGCGTTGTAGAGCCGAGATAGCGGAACCTTAAGGTTTGGGGCTTAGGGTTTCGGGTTTAGGGCTACACTTGAAGGGTCATGGGTAGCTATAAGTAGGGTTATGCGTACCCTGAATAAGCTTAGAACCTGTTATCGATTTTTTAGGTATCCTACTTATCACCCCACTGAAAACTCCCCGTGAAACCTCCAAGTAGGGTTCTGCCTAGCGCTTCGTGGTTCCGAGCATCTTGCTTATAAGGGTTTAGGGTTTAGAGTCTCGGGTTTAGAGTCTAGGGTTTAGGGTTTAGTTATATTATAGGGCTGTGACAAGAGTTAAACAATCGGAATAAGATGTGTTCTTGCCCGCATCTACACCAAAAGAGTGAAGATATCTTAGATTCTCAAGTGGGTCTCTTGATGCATCATAAATTCCCCAGACTCTCTTACCTAAGTAGGTCTTCCGATGCATCACAAAACCCCCAAACCCTAAACCCCAAACCCTTAAGCCTAAACCCCCTGAGGCCTCCGCTCCTTCCGCATTGCTGCAGCACTCGCAGCGGGCATCTCGGAACCTCTTCCACTACCCAAGCTGGATTCACTACTAGGGTTTAGGGTTTGGGTTTGGGGAGGTTCCTGGGCAGTTACTTATAACCCCACCTGTGCCACTTGTGAAAGGGTTGAGGGCTATTTGGAGTTTAAGTGATAAGTGGGCAATAAGAAGGGTAACTAACTTACAGCTGGTTATACCCTTCTATAACCCTACTTATAGCTACCCATGAACACTCAAGCAGGCTCTAGGGTTTCGTCGCTCACTCTCGCGCGTGCGGCAGCAGGAGGGTTTCGGGTTTAGGGTCGCCAAGCCCAAGCTGAGGTACGATTTCCTATATGCTAGTAATACAAACCAAACGCTTTTTGCTATCTAAATAAGGAATAATTTGGAAATTTACAATCATGTTTTCACAAAGTTTTAACATCTGATTGACAGATATTTTAATGTATGTTTGACTGAATTTCAACAAATACCCGTTCATATGCCACAGCGGATTGATATCTCATCCATTATCCCCACAATACATTTCCCACGTGTTCTGCATAAATCACATGAGTTTTGGTAGGTTTATGTTTGTTTTCGTGGGAGATATAACACAAAGTTCGAAAGTTTTACATCCCCATTTGTCAGAAGCCCTAGCCTGCACGCCTAAGCCAAGCAACCGGATGAAGGATTCTGGGCTCTGCCAGATTTCTGGCGTGTTCGGGGCAACATGTCAAATACCGCTTGAAGATTTGAGCAGCTAAACCCTAAACCCCAAACCCTAATAGAACCTGAATCTGCTGGGCGTAGGCGTAGAAGTACCCCAAGCATGAGCGTACAGTAAGATTTTTTTGGCAAAAACCCCCGGTACTGCCGGAGAACCTCCAAGTAGGATCCTAAACTGCAGCCATTGCTGACTAAGCACTTTTTCCCGAATCCTTCTACTTGGAAGTTCATGAGTAGCTATAAGTAGGGTTATACATAAGTAGGGTAACTATATCCATAACCTTAGTTACCTCTTCTTATAACTCGCTTATAACTACGCATGAACCGCCAAGTAAGTCCTAAATGTATAAGGTTCATCAAAGCAGGGTTCAGAAATTCGGGTTTCACAATGATGCTTAGGGCTTCAAGGTTGAAATTTGCCCAGCCCAGACCACTCTAAATCCTGAATGTCGTGCCTTCCTGAGCATGCATCTGCACCGAACTTATCGAGAATTGTTCCTACGCCCTTGCCCAAATATGAAGAAACACATACATCCCCTTGTATGTTTTTAACAGACCTATGAGGTCCTCCAAGCCCCCTTTTACTTAGGGGCTCAATGCTGGGCGGGAGGGTCTAAGCCCTAGACCCGGGAAACCCACACAAACTTTGGCCTTAGCATTTATCGCACGAAGGCCCTTAGGACCCTGACTTCAGGCTTTCAAGGCCCAAAAAGGCCAACCATGACAATGACCAAACCAAACGTCGCGTTGGGATATTTGAGCTTCCTGGGGTAAAACCCGAAAACCCTGAACCCCTAAAACCCTGAAACCCCGAAACCCTAAAACCTAAAACCCAAAAAAACCCAAAAAACCCAAAAACCCAAAAACCAAAAAACCCTAAAAACTCTAAAACCCTAAAACCCTTAGCCCTAAGCCTAAACCCTAAACCCTAAACCTTAGGAGGGGGTTCTGAGGGATCAGGGCCCCAGCCAGCGGCCGTCTAGTGGAGCCGCATCAGCGAGCTGCCGGCCTCCGGTAACAAAAAACAAACTGAAGCAGTCTCGTCAAGGGTTTAGGGGTTTAGGGGTTTAGGGGTTTAGGGGTTTAGGGGTTTAGGGTTTAGGGTGTATAGAGTTTAGAGGGTTTACAGGGCTTGTAGGGTTTATAGGGATTACTTGTAGGGTGTATCGGATTTGTTCAAGTTTAGGGCTCGGTAGGGGTTGGAGCTTCTATACGGTTTTAAGGACACGGCGTCGTTGCTTGACGGCGTGCATGCGTCAGAGCGTCCGGGTTTGGACGGGTTAAAGGTTGCTCAGGGGGTTGACGCCAGTTGCTGCCACAACGGTGTAAACGTAGTAAAGATACTATTCCAGGCTATATAGGGTTCTGAACCTATACCTCAAATTCTGAAGGTCCTCTAAATCCACACCATGTTAACTCGGCAACTATGTCCTGTCGCGGTAAACTCTCACGTGTCTGGTCCGGAGGCATCAGAACTGCCCCAGCCAGGAAACCAGCCTATGCGTCCAGTTGGGACTTGGGGACCCTAAACCCTAAACCCTAAACCCTAAACCCTAAACCCTAAACCCTAAACCAGGTGTGGGTTTCACTGCAGGGCCTGTAGCAATAGCTTTTAGTATTCTCGGATCTTTCGGTCATAGGCTCCTTTTAAGTTTAGGGTTCAGGGTTGAGGGTTCAGGGTTCAGGGTTTAGGGCTTAGGGCTTAGGGCTTAGGGTTTAGGGTTTAGGGTTAGGGTTTAGGGCTTAGGGTTTAGGGTTTAGGGTTTGGGGTTTGGGGTTTGGGGTTTGGGGTTTGGGGTTTAGGGTTTAGGGTTTAGTATTCCCGAATCTCTCGGGTCATAGGCTTCTCTTCTGAGACACCTACTTCAAGGCAAACCTTTTCTCCGTAATCCCTGAAGCAAACTTGCTTTGCGATACCCAAGCCCTTTGTGCACCTGCAACTTCGTCGGACGCCGACAGCTCCTGTGCAGCAAGTGAAACCTCGGACTGCTGTTGCTCGCGACAAAAGAGCTTAGGCTAAGAGGGTCTTCGGGGTCGTCTACGGCTTGCCTTTTTTGCACGAGACAGGCAACTGAAACGACGATAGATCGGGATCAAGGGGTTTGGTCGATGTTGACCTTGTCTGCTTGGACAGTATGAAAAGCTCGGGGAAAAGCCTCACGAAAAGCCTCACCCCCTTTTTGAAAATGAAACAGGCCAGTTCTACACCCGTAGAGCTGAAAGTGGCGTTTCTCATCGCCGCAATTTTCTCAGATCCTCTTTGCTATTGGCCTGAAACTCTTCAATTTTCTGACCCTTCGACACGGCTACGCAAAAACGCGAGGCCCAAACCATCCTTAGCGCCGAGCCCCTAAACTTCAAGCAGCTTGGAACACTCGCTTGGCCACCCACCAGCCGACAAGCAAGCAGCAGGGCCTCGGCATGTTCAAATCCAAACTGTCACACCTTCCCATGTCTTTGTCCCACACAGTGGCTACTGAAGCCTTTCAGGACGGTCTGGGGATGAAATTGTTGAGGGGGCTTGCAAGCAAGCAACTTTTTTTGACTTTACAATTGTCAGGGGCAAGTTGGCTCAGTATGGTTCAGGGTGTTTGCAATGAAGCCGCCGTGATTGGCAACCGGCAGGATTTGCCGCGAGGGGATTGGAAGGAATCGCTGCCTCTAAGCTGGCGCAGCATCTGCCGCTCAAGCAATGGAAGAACATCGACGCCTCGCTGAGATCACCAACTTTGAGTATGTGGGTAGTTCTCCAAATTAGGTTCCCTTTTTCGGGATCCCTTTTCAAAGGGCGCCGCCTTGTCGTGAGTACCCAAAAAGGGACCCTAACTTAGGAAGCTACTCATGTACCAAGAGTAACCTTGCACCTTAAAAAGGGTACATTTCCCAAGCCTTAATTAAGTCACATTACCCTTTTGTAAGGGTACAAAGGTTACTGTGGGTAGACTGTGATTGCTGCCGTTTTCCTCTCGCACATCGTCTTTGCGAACGTCCTCACCAGCCGTTGTTTGTGGCCGAGGAGGCGCTCCCACGTTGCAAGGCTTTCAGCGAAAGTTTCCGAGACCGACTTGTGACACAACCCGTTCGAACCAGGGTTTAGGGTTTTAGGGTTTTTTCACACCTGCGCAGCTGGGGCGAAGACACATCGCAGGGATGATCGCGATGCTCCTGTGACCTTCTTCTGGAAGGCGGAGTACATTTCTTTTTCGCGGTCCTTCTGGCTGAGGCCCGTGCGGCGGTCGTACTCCTGACCGACCTCAATGTTTGGGAACCTGTCTCTCCTCAACTCCCCTGAAGTTGCCGGGCACCTCCGTGGTCTCCTTGTGAAGTTTCGCAGTTGTAGCAGACCCACCCGTCCGGCAAGATCTTCTCATTCTTCCACATTAAGTTGGGGCGCACCAGGCTGGGCAGGGGGGCGCGCCCTGGCATCTTACATGCTACACACCCAACCCATTATCTGATTATTCTTTTTCCTTTTGGGTGGCCGTCGCGGCCTGTGGACGGTTGACCGCCACCGTCCGCTGCGCCACCGGGGGTCGCGTTCTGTGGACGATTGACTGCCGGTGGCCCGTGGCGCCTTTATCCCACGGGACTGCGTCCTGCCAAATGAAGAGAACGCAAGACTACGGTATCCAATCACCCAGCGCACTTCCAGCCTCTTCTGACTGCCCACTTGGACGTCGCTCCTCCGCACGCTGAGTGCGACCAGGGCGAGGACCACCGTGCCACAGAGCATGGCGACTGGCAAAGCAGAGCGAAAACAGTTTGTTGCTTGAAAGCTTGACTCCGGAAGCGCTGCGGTGGCAAACGCTCGAAGCCGTCAATGCGGCCGGAAACGTGAACGTGAGTGTCTCGGCAAGGCTGACAATTGAGAACAAAAAGAACTGAGAACCGTTCGCTTCCCAAGGTTGACAATTGCTGAAAAAAGGGTTTCGGGTTTAGGGTTCAACCCTAAACCCTAAACCCTAAACCCTACACCCTAAACCCTAATCCCTGCTTTTGTGGTTACGTAACACTTGTCGCCCGAAATCCCTTGCCATGCACAACTCAATCTTTGGAGCCCCTTAAGCCAGCAGAAGCCAGCATGAATTATTCCATGTCCAGCTCCAGCTGCATGTTTAGGGCCCTTTGGGATGTTAGGGTTTAGGGTTTAGGGTTTAGGGTTAGTTCGGGCCTTTGGGATGTTAGTGTTTTAGAGGGGTTTGGAGGGAGCTTAGGCTGGACCAACAAGCAAGCACACAGCACTTGAGCCAGAAGAAACCTCCTACGAGCCGGCGTCACATGTGCGGCGGGGGAAAGGTCGAAGTCGCGCGGCCTCCGGGAGTCTTAGTTAGTTTTGTAGAAGATTAGAGTATCCCAAAAAGTGGTATGGTGTACTCACTCAGCTACTAAGAAGAATACAAACCTAAACCCTAAACCCTAAACCCTAAACCCTAAACTGCGTGGTATGAAGTGCAGGATGCGACTGACGGGTTTTTAGGGTCCAGGGTGATGTCGCGACTTGTGGGGGCTGATGGGTTTAGGGTTTAGGGTTTAGGGTTCAGGGTTTAGGGTTTAGGGTTTAGGGTCCTTAGTTGTCCGGTAACCTGGGGGAATTAAAGGTTAGCCTTTGGGATTATCAAGGGGATTCTACTACCCCAAAAGGTTAAAGGCTACCTACTCTACTACTGGGTGTCCGTGATGGAATTTTGTAGCAGGCCTCCCTCAAGTGAAATGACACCCTCTCTCTCTCCCCCTGAGCCCTAAACCCTAAACCCATGGCAGACCCCTAAACCCTAAACCCTACACCCTAAACCCAATTCTAAGCCCATGGCAAAACCCAACAAACATTGGCCGAGCCTTGTTTTTCTGGGCGCTTCTTACGCGAAGCCCTGGCCCTGGGCCGCCTGGAGCTCCTGGCCGAGGGGTTTAGGGTTAAGGGCTAAAGGGCTAAAGGGCTAAAGGGCTAAAGGGCTAAAGGTGGGAGGCAGGGGGGGGGGGGGGGGGGGGGGGGGCTGTAGGCTCGGAGTTTCGGGCTAGACAATTAACCAAGTTCCCCCCTATTCACGAGCTAAACCGCTAGCCAAACGACACATTGAAAACTGCAGATCCCGCAGCGCTCCCTTTTAAGAGGGTGCGCCCGGCTTGGATGGGGCCAGTCGTACGGAATAGAAAAAAACTTAAACCCCAAGCAAGCCCTCAGCCCTAAGAGCCCTAAGAGCCCTAAGAGCCCTAAGGGCCCTAAGAGCCCTAAGGGCCCTAAGAGCCCTAAGAGCCCTAAGAGCCCTAAGAGCCCTAAGAGCCCTAAGAGCCCTAAGAGCCCTAAGAGCCCTAAGAGCCCTAAGAGCCCTAAGAGCCCTAAGGGCCCTAAGAGCCCTAAGAGACCTAAGGGCCCTAAGAGCCCTAAGAGCCCTCAGCCCTAAGAGCTCTAAGAGGCCTAAAGGGTAGAAATTAAGGGAGACTCCCCAATGATCGTCGGCCGAGGGAGTGCTGGAGACTCTTCCATCGTTGGGGAGCCCCTTTCTGCCAATCACCACAGGGATTAGGGTTTAGGGTAAGTTTAGGGTTTAGGGTTGAAAGGGTAAAGGGTTTAGGGCTAGGGTTTAGGGGAACTCTTTCATCAGCGTGTGCGTCGTACCTTGTGTGGCGCCAAGCTATGCTGTCGAGCTGTCATGCTGTCTCCCACGGCCACATCTTGTGACTGCGCCAGAGACTTGCCTAAGACAGGGGCCTTAACAACTAGAATCCAGTTTTCTTGAGGGGTTGTGATCGTATAGTTGTAAAGGAACCACAAGGGACGTCAACAATTAGAATAGAGTTAAGCATAGTATGATGATTCCGACCCCGTAGCGTGCATAAAGCCTCGGAGGCCTACTTATTAGCTACTCACATACCTTCATGCAGCACTAAACTCTAAACCCTTTGTTTTCAACCCTAAACCCTAAACCCTTTTGCTTCCAGAACCCTAAACCCTTAATCATAACCACCCATGAACCTCCAAGTGTGGTGCCAGGAGCGTTTGGTATTTCATGCAGCAGGGTAACATGCACTCGTCCACAATATTTGCCGAGCCATTCCATCAAAGGCGGCACGTTCAACCCTAAACAAATAGACCCTATATACAACTAATCCTACTTCCTACTTAAACCCTAAACCCTAAACTTTAAACCCTAAACCCTCCTAACGTGGGTTCAGCTGTCCTTGACACATTTCGGACCCAGATCTGAGGATTTAGAACTTACGAGGTCCACTAGGATGGCCCTTAAAACCCTCTGAAAAAATATTCCTATCCTCTTAAACCCACTCAGGGAAAATTGAAAACTGTTTCGAGGGCCTACCTAAACCAGGAACATCTGCCTGGGTCTGAATCGCTTCTGTTTCGGTCACGACCTGCTTCAGAGAAACCACGAGACACACACACAGCATGGGCTCCTTTAGCATCCGCTGCTGCTTGAGCTCCATGTGCCTGGGCTAGGGTTTAGGGTTTAGGGTTTAGGGTTTCGGGTTTAGGGCTTGGGGGCATAACAAACCAAAGCCACGAAACCGATGACCTCCTGTTGATCAAAGCTGCTGTGTGCAAGCATCTCGTTCCAGATCATATGAGAATGATGCATTTGGGAATGATCTTTTTGCAAAAAGGTGTTCAAAAAGATAGAAGAAATGTATTGGAATTATTGAAGTCGGTTCTCTGGTACTATGCCTTGACCTCCTCTACGGCTACCCGCCCTACTTTGAGATGCACGCGCAGGTAGTGACCAGAGCCCAAAAAAACTAACGCCCTCACTGGCCCTACCTCGAGATTTCACGCCTAGCAAAGACACTAAAGCTAGAACTGGCCCTACTTTGAGATTCACCTGGAGTAAAGTAACTCAAGCTACAGAATCGGCTACAACATGTTGCAACCTTTCCTGGCGCATCGAACCCTGCTACTTGGAACTGCCCTGGACCCATCAAGTACTTAGCTCGCCCCGGGCAGTGGCTACTCGGAGGTTCACGGGCAGTCATAAGTAGGGTTTAGGGTTTAGGAGTTTAGGTGTATATAGGTATAAGTAGGGTTCAAAGTAGGATCACAATACTTATAACCTTACTTAGGGTACTTTATCACCCTACTTCGTACAAGTTGTGTGGAGCAGCTTGGCCGGTAGCGTCGGCGGCGCTCCGTAGGTTTGAGTGGGGTTGACTTGCTTAAGACAACAAATCCCAACACAGCTTGGCCATGGTCCAAAGCTGTACAGACAAAGTTTCTGAACACCAGAACAAGAACCCTAAGAACCCTAAGCACATGATCCTCACTGTCTTGTTGCGGCCCAGGGAACAAGTCTTTCAGTTCGTTGAGCATGCTGTCCATCTTTTCCTGTACATTCGGGCTCGTCTGTCCAAGTGTCACGGAGTTTGGAGCGAGAGAGAGAGAGAGAGAGAGAGAAACAACAAAATAAGGAGGGCTCTATCCTGCTCTATCGTTTCCGCATGCTGGGTGTGTGAATCAAGGGCCCGCGAGGAACTGCCAGCACAAGCTAAACAGTGCGTGTGCAAAAATACACATTCATACGAAAAACCACAACGAAGTTCTAATATTATATATACCTGCGCAGCTTTTGAAGCATCAGCCCAACAAGACGTCGCAAGCCTGAAAAACGGGCCACACAGATCTGTTACGACTTTAAAGACTAACACAACCATCAGGGAAGTAAGGTTGTTTGTGTAAATGCTGGGTGGCTGCTTTTGGGCTCTAAGCGTTTAGGACTCTCCGAAAGGCAACGGTCTTAAGCCCCTTGAGGAGCGAAGCTGCACTGCGCATCAAGATGTCAGCTTTTGGTTTCAAAGCCTTTTCGCGGCAGCCATCTGCAATCGCATATGTGTTTGGGGTTTGGTATCTACTTCCTGCAGAACCAGTCGTACCTAGTGCCGGGTACACACTACTTGGAGCCAGCCAAGCGTCGCGCACAGCCATATCTAAGGACGTCATCGACTTCGAAATGCTCTTCCAACTGTCTTGATTCGCATCGACCTCGGCAGTGGGGCTGAAACTCACTAAAACCTAAACTTGGGATGTTCCCCTTACACTCACAGTCCTTTGCAGGGATTCTAGTATCCCCTATTGCAATCCCTTTTATTTGCTGTTAGGATAAGGGGGAACATCCCAACCCTATACCCCAAACCCTAAACCGCCTCTCTTCGGGCATGGTTGGGCTTAGGGTTTTTGTTAGGGGCCCTGGGTCTACTTGAAGGCTCGTGGGTAGTTGCAAGTAGGGTGAAGAGGCTTAGAAGTACCCTACATATCCATGAGGGCTACGTAGTCTCAATATCCCTGTTCTGTTTAGGGTTTTAGGGTTTAAGGCGGTTTAGGGAGCTATAGCCACGGGGCCGTCGCCCCTCACTACTCAGACAAGCCAGCCGAGGAAAACGGACTCACACTGGTCACAGGATCCCATGGGTTTCGACGCTAGGGTTCGTAGGATTTCTCCCGACAGGAGCCCCCCTGACTCAAGGCGTCCCTGGCCACAGCACAGCTGATGCTAAGCTTCCCCCGCCTAAGTTTCCCCCGCCTACATCCTCTGTAGGGGGATACCCTAAACCCTAAACGCTAAACCCAAAACCCCAAAACCCCCCAAGCAAGCTCAAAACTCCAGGTGCCCCAAGGAGCTGAAGACCAGGGTTAGGGTCTGGGTTGAGGGTTTAGGGTTTAGGGGATAGGGTTTAGGGTATAGGGTTTAGGGTATAGGGTTTAGGGTTTAGGGTATAGGGTTTAGGGTTTGGGGTTTAGGGTTTAGGGTATAGGGTTTAGGGACTTAAGGCTTTCTGGGCCTTAGAGCGACAACGACAAAAAAAGCCATGCAGCGGCTACTGCAAGAATCGTACGAAGGCACATCTTCAACGCAGCAAACATGCAGCCCATTCTTCGCCAAGTGGCAAAGCGCGACAGATATTCCGCTTGCTCTGAGATACGAAGAAAACGATCCTTCCATTCTTTTGAGTGCTTGGCGGCTCAGTTCTTGAACAGTGCTTGGGTGTTCATGGGTAGTTATAAGCAGGGTTACAAATAACTATAGTTACAAGCTTACTTAGGCCTACAGTTATCACGACTTCATGAACCTTCAAGTGGCTCATCCCAGAGCCCGCCAAATTTAGGGATTAGGTCTTAAGCACTGACGCTGCCATCCAAACCACTGCAACAGCTTTGGCTTGAACCCTCCCAGCACCAACGCCGACAAAGCCAGCTGGACCCTGAATTAAACCCTCTGCTTCTAGATTCAGGTGGGTTCCGAAATCACCCAAAAAACTAACCTACTTGCTGTAAATACCCATGAACTCGAAACCCTAAACCATGCAAGTCCCCTGAACCGAAACCCTAAACCCTAAACCCTAAAACCTAAACCCTAAACCCTAAACCCTGACCGAAACTTGCCTGTGGCCGAACTCCCATATCGGAGCCCTCCAGGAACTTGGACCGGCCGATCGGGATCCATTTGGCCTCGGAGGCTCCAAGACTCTCGGGGTTTAGGGTTTAGGGTTTACGGTTTGGGGTTTAAGGTTTAGGGCCCTCCGCCCCCCCCCCCCCCCCCCGCCACGCCCAGTTACAAGTACAGATGTAAGGGGCCTACGTCGGATTAAATACATGGTTTAGGTTCTGCGGCCTTGAGCTATAGTATTTCAATTGGGAAAGAAGAGGAAGTAAGGTGAAACCTTTGAGTTTTAAAGGGATAAACAACTCATTTGCGTGTCATTAACGGCCACCCGCATGCTAAAACTATCATGCAACGTAGGTTAAACCCTAAACCCTAAACCCTAAACCCTAAACCCTGAAACCTCCTGGCTTTCAAGTCATCAGGCATGGGAACGGTGACTTACTTCCCCCGAGAAAGCACGCCGCTCACCTCGTGTTCGAGGGGTCCGCAATCAAGTCAACTGTTCCAACACCATACGACTATTTCGTGTTTGGCGCGTCTTTAAAATCGAGTGCTGGCCCTTCTCCCCAAAAGAACATTCCTAAACCCTTGTAACCTAAACCGAAATTCCTAAACTGAAACTGATGGTCCAGGAAAATGGGTTGCACGACTCAAGCCGCAGGTTCGTTCACGAAACCCTACTTGGAGGTTCATTGGGTCGTTGTACATAGGGCAAGAGTACATAGTGAACAAAAACATTGTTAGGTTGCTTATAACCCTACTTGTAGCTACCCATGACCTTCAAGCACGCCCTGTTTTGCAACCCAAACATCGACACAGTCTCGGCAACACCCCGCAAGTCCCAAAACCCAAAACCCTAATGCAGGGGCCGGAATAATATGGTTTTGGGGGCCACTAGAGTCTAACTATGAAGGGACCATAAGGGAATGCTATCAGTAACGATTCCGACCCCTATATTACTCAACAAGCAACGGTGGGTCTCCTGTGCCTTGCCCCCCTCTCGTGCAGTTCGAAATTCAAAGACAGTATTGGACAACAAGGAAGAACCCAAAGAGCCCGATACCTCTTAAACAAGGAATAGACCTTAAATCATATGGGGATCCTGAATATGATTTAAGGCATATTCCTTGTTTGAGGGGTATCGGGCTCTCTGGGAAACCCATGCCCTGCCAACAGTCGCTAAACTCCAGCCCTCTACATAAAGAAAAGGCAAGCCCTAGGCACATAAGCATCAGTTACCGAATCAAACATATTTGTGAGTAGGTTCTCTTGTCAAGGAAAGCAGGCAAACTCAAAATTTTCACAAAGCACGACCCAGAATAGCTCTAACCTCAACATTCACCTAGTTGTCCAGTACCCGCGGGGGCCTAGAGGTTAACCTTTGGGATTATGTAGGGATATTAACCCCCCCCCCCCCCCAAAAAAAAAAGGCTTAAGGTCTACTTAGAGGGAGTTTAAGGAGTACAGGGTGTTTAGGATTTACATAGCGTAACCTTGTACCTTAACAAAGGGTATATTTCCCAATCACTAAGCTGCACTGTTTAAAAGGGTCACTAAGCCTGATCCCTCAACTACTACTTGCTTAAGAACCCCCAGAAATTTCACCAAAGCTTCCTTACAAGCGTATTATAGGGATTATTTTAGTTGTAGTTTTCTTTTTGTTTGGGGGGGGGGGGGGGGTCGTAAAATCGTAGTAAAGCCTCTGCAGCAGAGCAGCGTCGCCCCGGTCCATCAAGGTTCGGATGTAATGCTCAGGTCCCGTCAGCTCCTGTGCTTTTTGGTATTGGGGAGCTGAAGATGCTTTGAGACCTTGGGGTCTCCAGTTGGTGAGCCAGGACTATCTACCATCTGCAGCCCATAAACCATAAACCCTAAACTGCCCTAAACCCTAAACCCTTAGCCCAAACCCTCAACCCTCAACCCTAAACCCTTAAACCCTAAACCCTTAAACCCTTAAACCCTTAAACCCCTAAACCCTTAAACCCTTAAACCCTTAAACCCTAAACAGTTGCACCTCCAGCTCTGTCTCGCAGAGGTGGAAGATGAAAGCCATGTAGTCCTGCAGGTTTTTCGAACCCTCGAGCCACAACATTCTGCATCCTGCACTTGGTTTCGTGCTATAGGGGTTTAGGGTTTAGGGTTTAGGGTTTAGGGTTTAGGGTGGATCTGCTTGTCATGCGCACGTGTCACAAATCAGCTGTATAGCTCTCCAGACATGCTTTCGCTGCTGGCTGCTTGCCGCCAGGCAGCCCACTTGTTCTGTCGCTGCGTTTCATGGTAGTCAAAGCCGTCGGCGATACCTCGACCCCATCCCAGATGGAGCTTATATGCGGCCTGCCCAAAAAAGAAATGTGCTGCAATGTTGAGACCCGCCTGGATCTCAGCCCCCTCCCCACAAAACAACTACACCCCCAAGCCTTTGACTAGTCGCAGAATTACCCTAAACCCTCAACCCTAAACCCGCCCAAGCTCAACCCTTCTGAGGGGTTTAAACTCTCGCACACGCAAGAGCAAGGCTGAACAAAACTTTAAGGTTTTTCGGGTTGAGGGTGTAGGGATTCGGGTTTAGGGGGGTGGGTTTTCGATCAGGTTTAGGGTGCCCTACAGCAAGGGCCAGGGCCAACCCATCGCGTGGCCGCGGTGCCCCGCGTCTGCGCCACTTGCTCCACGTTTCGCCTGTCGATGCCTGAGGAAGAAGTATGGTCGTACTCTGGGATGCTCCAAAAAACGGGTGCCCTAATTAATGTACTATTTGCTTCAGAACCCCCCCCCCTTCCCCAAAGAATAAAAGATAATAATCCCATGTTGCCCTTAAGAGCGAGATGCGAGAGAGATGACGAACATCTGTAGACATAAAAATCCAACACATACACGCAGACCAATGGTGCAGGCTCTCAGAGCGTCCTGATTGCGGTGGACCTACACGCTCGAACTGTGTCGTGATGTTTAGACCAGCTGCGCATCATCATGGTTTAGGGAATTCAGAGTTTAGGGTTTAGGGTTTAGAGGATGTATGGTTTGGGGCATTTGTCATGAGTTGTCATTGTCTGGCTCGCGTGACGTTTATCCGCACCCTTTGGAGGACAGATGTGAAGAATCGGGGGGGGGGGGGGGCATCCCAGGCAAGCGCGTGTCGCTACACATCGAACCTACATGCCCAAGCCCACCAAATACGCGTAAGTTTTTGAAGCTGGAATTGGAGACTGCCCAAAAACCCTACACCCTAAAGCAAAAAACGATTTTGAGCTGCAAACTTAGTTGTCCAGTAACCTGGGGGAATTAAAGGTTAACCTTTGGGATTATAAGGGGATTCTACTACCCCAAAAAGGTAAAAGGTTCCCTACTCTACTAGGTGTATAGAGGGTTCAGGCCCATCGCGCGTAGGTCTCCATGATGAAGACGGGACCCCAGGTGATGTTCCCATTGCTCCACCCCACCATGGCCCCTGATAAAACACAAACCCTAAACCCTAAACCCTAAACCGATAAAACACAAGCATTACGAGTCAGATAAGGGTCCCAATTCTATGCTATATGTGCCTTATATAGTCCCTATATACCTAAGTAGCCCCGAAATGGCCCCCCAAAGACCCCTAAGGTCCCTCCCTCGGCTTACGAAGCTTCCGCAACACATCCCCAACCCTAAGCCCGCACCGCTGTGCAGGGCAGGGTGCAGGAAATGAAGGTCTGCGTCCGATGGTCATTTTCCCGTGCTTCCATGTCCAAGCCTGGGGATTGGGGTTTCGGGTTTAGGGTTTGGGGTTTAAAAATTTGGGGTTTACGGTTTAGGGTTTGGGGTTTAGGGTTAGGTTTTAGGCCTTAGGGTGTAGGGTTTCAGGTGGCACCTAAAGAATCTTAAACCCAGATCCCTAATCTACCAGGAAGGCTTTTCGCGAGACCACCCTGAACCCTAGCATTTGAGGCCTGCAGCTTCAGGGTTTCAGGGTTTTAGGGTTTCGTGGTTTCAGGATTTGGGATTTTGGGATTCAGGGCTTTTGAGTTTAGGGTGCAAAGTGTTATATAGCGCTGTCTAGGTGAGGCCCCCGTAGACTCAAAGCAGCTCGGGAGGCTTCCGGCTTGTTAGGCTTTAGGGGGCATAAGCTCCCTTTCGGATTGGGGTTTAGGGTTTAGGGTTTAGGGTTTAGGGTTTAGGGTTTAGGGTTTAGGGTTAGGATTTAGGGTTTAGGGTTTAGGGTTTAACCTCTTCTTGTGGTTTCGGGTTTAGGGGGCATAAGCCCTGTAAACCTTGAGGGTTTTGAGTACCCTACAAAAGTACCCAAGAAATTTGTTTGCCCTACTTATTGCGTAGCACCCGCAGTTACAAGCACGCACGAACCTCCAAGCTATCGGAGACCTTTTAAGCCCTAAACCCTCAACCCTAAACCCGAAGCCCTAAACCCTAAACCCTAAACCCTAAACCCTAAACCCTAAACCCTAAACCCTAAACCCTAGCCCTGAACCCTCCACCGAGTTCTTCGATCCAAGGGGCGTAGGGCACCAAAGGAGTCCACGATTAGACCCACCTCACAGCTCGGTGTAAGGTCAAAGGTTTTAAGGTAGGGTTTAGGGTTTAGGGTTCAGGGTTCAGGGTTCAGGGTTTGGGGTTTGGGGTTTGGGGTTCAGGGTTTAGGTGTAAGGTTTAGGTTTTAAGGCCTATGGGGGTTTCCGAAGACAGGGGTACCCTTTGAGGGGGGTGGGGCCCGTCCCAGGATAAGGACTATCGTATTTGGGGGTATATCAGGGTACCCCTACTTTGGGAAATGACCCTAAACCCTAAACCCTAAACCCTAAACCCTAAACCCTTTTTGCCACTGGTCTGAGGTGTAGCCCTAAACCCTAAACCCTAAACCCTAAACCCTAAGCGTTGAGGGTCTGAGGGCCTTGGTGTGTTCGGGGGTCTTTGAACCTAGGGTTCGGGTTCTGGCTTCGCATCTTCTCTTCGTGGCCCAGAAGCGAAAATGCTAATGAGGGTGCCCTTTTTGGTTGGCTACTTTATAAGGGAACCCAGAACCCTAAACCCTAAACCCTAAACCCTAAACCCTAAACCCTAAACCCGGTAAAGGGTACCACTGGGCTACCAAGTTCTTGGGGGCCCACAGGTCGGGAAAGGCCTTTCTTAAGTATGCTTTTAACAAATGGAGGGTTTAGGGGGGTTTAGGGTTTTGGGTTTAGGGTTTAGGGTTTAGGGAGTCAAAGAAGAGCTAGGCTCAGAATCCTCCTAAAGTATGCTTAGGATGGCTGACCTCTGAAAAGTTCAGACTTCCCGCCTTTGTTCTGGAATAGGATTTGTAACCAGGTGGTAGGTTTAAAGGTGCCACCAAAAAAAGATTTACCAATAGGTCTCTAATCAAACCAATTAGGGAACTAACAGCTACCCCAAGCTGACACCAAGTATACGGATGTTGTTGCCACCCGCCAAGCAGCAAGAACCGCACTGCGGGGAACAAGTTTCAGAGGACAGCACAACGTCTTGAAAGAACCTAACCCGGTACGGAGCTCCCACCCTTCACCCTAAACCCTACAGCCCCCAGCACCTACAGTCCCGTCGCGAAGCTGTTCTCTAACCATGGTCCCTTAACAGGGGCCCTTAATGGGGAACCCTCCTGTAAAACCCAAGGGACCATCCTTCAGAACCCTTTAAGGAGGTAAGGGACCATCTTAAGGGGCCATGTAGCTTCCCTTGTGACATGGGTCCTTGATTGGGGAACCCTTCTATACGCCTCTATATTCATATATATATATATATATACCCCATAGAACCCAAGGGGCCCATAACCTCCCTTAAGATGCTCCTTCAAGGGTTTATGGCTTTGGACTTAGGGTTACAGGGCTACCCATCGTGCATCCGGGCGGCAATGGTGTTCAACACGATGACGCCGAAGATGATGAAGTAGCTCATGTCCTGCAAGGGCCGTCTTACAGACCGTGATCTCGACAAAACAACCGAAGAACTCACCCCGCCCAAACCCTAAGCCCACCTGCCCTGGACCTCCGACGAACCTACCCTAAACCCTAAACCTAAACCTCAACTGAAGACTGGATGTCCTTCTGTCAACCCTAGACAGGACTAGCAACTAGCTCGCTGTTCTTGCGTGACGGGGCCTCGTAAGGTATCAGACAGGGAACAAGGGGCACGCGGGGTGTCCGAGCACGACACAAGAATCAGAAACTCAAGGATCCCGAGCAGAGTTTCAGGAGTGTACTCCCTATACAAGATACTACCTGAAGGTTCATTGGTACTTATGTGCAGGATGCAAGCAGGGTGACTCGAAATATATGAACCTGCTACTTATGACCCAACTACCCATGAACTTCCAAGTAACCCTAAACCCTAAACCCTAAACCCTAGACCCTAAACCCTAAACCCTAAACCCTAAACCCTAAACCCTAAACCCTAAACCCTAAACCCTAAACCCCAACCCCTCTGTGCTGGGCCCCCGGGCGTACATCATCCGCTCCGTCCAATCTGGATTCCCGGGCTTCGTGGAGCTCAGCATCAGGCTGAGGCCGACCTGATGCCCTAAAATCTGTTTAGGGTTTAGGAGTTTAGGCGTTTAGGGTTTAGGAGTTTAGGGTTTAGGGAGTTTAGGGAGTTCAGGGAGTTTAGGGAGTTTAGGGAGTTTAGGGAGTTTAGGTAGTTTAGGGAGTTTAGGGAGTTTAGGGAGTTTAGGGAGTTTAGAGCGTTTAGGGAGTTTAGGGTTAGGGTTGTGGGTCCCTTAAAAACCCGCTAAGTACCCGAAACTTCAAAACTTGTTTTCTAATCCACTGCTTCGGCTTGGGGAGCCCCAGTTTGTTTGCTTGGCGACCTGGTGGCAAACTGAAGTTATCAGGAAAGTAGCCTCTTGAAAAAGCTGACAAGCTTATCAGTGACCCAAAGCCCTACACAGCATCACAAAGGGTGCAAGGTTGGGAGCTTGGGGTTTGGGGTTAAGGGAATGGAACCCCGCTTGACATCCTGCACTGGGAGTCTGAGTCAAGAGGCGATGCCGGCGCGCGTGCCCTGGTATAGGATGTTCCTCGTTGCTTTAGGGCTTTCTGAGGTGTAGCAGACATTTACCCTAAACCCTACACCCTCTGACTCTCTCCCCCCTCTCTCTCTCTCTCTCTTTCTCTCTCCCTCTCTCTCTCAGGCATTGAAACCCCAAACCCTAAACCCTTGCAACCAGTTCTCAAATCCTAAACCCTAAACCCCAAAAGAACTTCAACAATGTGCTGATGTCGTGGCCCCACTAGGCCTCTAGGGTGTGGAGTTTGGGGTTCGGAGCTTTCGAGGGCGACGTGAAGAGCCCTAAGCCCCAAGCCCCAAACCTCTAAACATCCCTACGCCAAAAAACTGAACCACAGATGTCTACCCACCCGGCTTCGGGTTTCGCGTTTTCTGACCACAAGAACCCTAAGCCTTCTTTTGCCCGCCAAGAGGGACCACACAACTGGCGGAGTTCAACAAAATCTTGCGTATTTGACGCCGCACCCCCGTTGCCGACCCCAAAAGGTTAAAGGCTATCCACTCAGCTACTAGAACACACCAAACATGAACCCCGACAAACCCGGCACGACTAACAAGCTGCTGCAGTGCACACTGGTGTCTCTGTGCACGTCACAATGTTCTCGTCGCAGAAGTGGTGAAAGTCATCTCGGAAGTATCCTTGAAACATTCACAGCATGAACATGCCCTAAACTCTCAATGCGAAAACGCCATGCGAGACTGGGAGACTGCCCGGCCCAGCCCAACTACGGTACCAACACCCTGCCACACCCTGAATCTAAACCATGCACAAAGCCGTGAATCAAGCCTGAATCGCGAAGCCGTGCTCACAACAGAACCTCAATTTAGGGTTTAGGGTTTAGGGTTTAGGGTTGGTTCAGGGTTTTCAGCCACCAATCCCTCAAAAAGGGATCTGCAAGGCTGCGTCGAAGCAGGCTCAAGATTCCGGGCTTAGGGTTTAGGGTTTGCCGGGGCGGGTTTGCCGGGGCAGGTTTGGGAGCAAAAATTACATTTGATGGCCTATTAAGGACTTTTATAGGGGATTGACATAGCGGTAAGAAAATCTAAGAAATAGCGCGTCTACCCCTGTTTACGGTGGTTGGGCGAGGAAAGCCAGGCAAACCCTGTCAAGATGCGAAAGCCGATGCCCGCATAGACAAAGGTGATGATCACCAGCCTAAGTGGATTCTATAAGCTCTAAACCTTCCACCCTGCATCTAAACCGTAGCCCTAAACCCTAAACACTCAACCCATTTGCATCCGGGCTTGGTTCGTCACACTAAACCCTAAACCCCAATGTCAAAAGCAAGCTACTGCGGCTGCGTCATCCTCGCACTCACGGGTACTGGCTTGAGGTGCAGACAGAGTTTTTTGGCGCCCGCATAGCTGGATGAACCACTCCGCAAGGATTCCGGTTAACGACATACATGTCTGTCAGAAGAAACTTAACACTTCAATCTGATTCCACAAACCAAACAGGAGTGGAAATCCAAATACATTAAGAGCTCTCAACAAAATAAATGTGGTCGTCATGCAGCCAGATACATGAATTTCTGACTCCTCATATGCAAAAGATGCGTTGAAAAAAACATACTAGCGTCAGTTGCGGCAAAATACTGCATTTCTGATTCCTCATGCGCTGCAGTTGCTTGTTGAAATACCGCAAATTGTAACAGCTCACAAGTTGCAACTGCTGCAAAGGACAGCATTGCTGCCACCTGCCAAGCTCCAAACTGCAGCAAAATACAGTCTTTCTGACTCCACCTACGCTGCAGAAGCTGTGAACGAGAGCATTTCTCACAGCTCAGAAGTTAAGGGCACTTCAAGCTATTGCAGACGCACATTTCTCTGCCAGCTGATGGGGGGGCTCATGCTCGCATGATGGGGTTCCATGTGTTTCATATGTTTTGAAGCAAGCTTGCACGGCTGGAAAAGCGAGGGGTGGCTTGCCGCTTGCCCCATTTGCGGGGGGGCAGGGGGGGCTGCAGCCCCCCCCCACTCCATTTGCGAACACAATGCTCGCATGATGGGGTTTGGAAAGGTTTCGTATGCTTCCAGCTAGCTTGTGCGGCTGAAAACATCGCGGAGGGGTTAGAAAACACAATGCTTGTATGATGGGTTTGGAAAAGATTCAGATGTTGCACAACGCAAAATTCTATCAAAACAAACTACAAAGACAAGACTTATCCCTTTCAGAAATGCTTCAATCCCCAGCCCACCATCCCCAGATCTCCCCTAAACCCTAAACCCTAAACCCTTCTTCGCAGCTCCTCTAGCGACCTGTGCATTCGATTGGGTTATTGCTTCTTCTCAACTGATACATTCACACGCGCGTGGTACTAGAGGATCCAAGCAGGCGCCGGATTGAAGAGGTGCGTATACTAGTTCACTTCAATGACGTTCCTCTTGTGTATTTAGGGTTTCGGGTTAGCTAGTTCATGGTTCGGATGATATTAAACTTTTAAATTTACATTACTCCTTATTGGATTAAAAGTACCCTTAAAGATGTAAAAAATGTTACCCAACATCCTACAAATGAACGTACATGTCACTGGCCCAAAATTTTCCCCCAACTTACTGATGTTTTAGCTATTTCTGCGAAACTGTCTGTTCAAAATATATATTGGTTCAGCTTGCTGAGTAAGATTTGCAGCTTAGCACCCTAAACTCCAAGCCCTAAACCCTCTCCATTTCTCCTTCTGCCTCCCTGTCCCTCTCTACTGCAAACTCAGCTGCCCTACACCCTTTCCACCCTGTTCACCCCATCCAAAAACCGTTCTAAACCCTAAACCCCTCTGAACCCGGAACTGAGGCCGGACCCTAAACCTCACACTCTGAACCCTAAGACCCTAAAACCCTAAACCCTAAATCCTGGCTCACTCTCTCTCTCTCTCTTTCTTTCTTTCTTTGTTTCTTTCTTTCTTTAGGCATCGAAACGTCAAGCCTGCGAGGGACCTTTGGCCACCCCATGAAAGTGTAAATGGGAGTGCCCGCAACCGCCTGATTCACTGAGGAATAAGAGTTCAGAATCTAAAACCCTAAACCCTAAACCCTAAAACCCTAAAACCCTGGCCCTAAAACCCTAAAACCCTTACACCCTAAATCCCTAACACCCTAAACCCCCAAAACCCTAAACCCTGAAACACAAGCCTGGCTCTGAATCCAAGGCGCCCGAGGAAGGTCATGGCCAGGGACCGCAGTGGGGCGCAAATCGCGCGGAAGACCTCACGAAAGGCTTAGGATTGCCGAGCCTATAGGGTTTAGGGTTTAGGGTTTAGGGTTTAGGGTTTAGGGTTTAGGGTTTAGGGTTTAGGGGTGTTTCGGGCTTAGGGTTTAGGGTTTTGGGCTCAAGGGGTTTGGGTGTTGATGTTTGGGTTTTAGGGTTTAGGGTTAAAGGGGTTTAGGTTTTGAGGCTTTGGGTTGTAGGGTTCAGGGTTAAAGGGGTTTAGGTTCTGAGGTTTTGGGTTTAGGGCTGGGGCTGGGGTGTTACAGGGATTGAACCCTAAACCCTAAACCCTAAACCCTAAACCCTAAACCCTGGAGGGGTTCGAGTTTTCGTTGGTCTTCCAGGCTTCGGCGGCCTGAGTTCCTACTCCGGAAGCCTTCCTCGCAGCAACCTCGACACTTGGGATGTTCCCCCTTCCACGAACAGCCCTTAATAGGGATTCTAGTAGGGGGTGTAGAGTTTAGGGTTTAGGGTCTAGGGTTTAGGGTTTAGGGTTTAGGGGGTACTATAATCTCAGTTAAGGACTGTTCGTGAACTTGAAGCACTCAGCCCTACAGGGCGTTTAGGGTTTAAGATAGTAATAGACAATCTTCTTTTCGTGCCAAGCAGGTGCTAAGTATGCCAACACACGAAGAAACTTTCTATAGAGATATCGTATTCAAAAACAACCTGTAGATAGAGATGAAGGTGTACTCCCTAAGTATGGTCTCTTGTCCCAGGCGCCGTCGCCAGCACTGAGCTTTGACACCAGAAATCCATCAGGATGAAGCAGAGGAGCCAGTAGCGCCTCGCGGGTCTGCCAAGCTTTTGCGCGCGTGTCACGCGTTTGGGGTTTAGGGGTTTAGGGGGTTTTGGGTTTAGGGGTTTTGGGTTTAGGGGTTTAGGACTTAGGGTAGTTTAGGGTTTGGGGGGGTTTGGGGTCTATCATCGACTTGCAGCAGGTATGAATAACAAGTACGTACACAGGTGGTCACACCCCACATCCGTGCGTCTCCTGATCGACCGGCCTTTAGCGGGGATATTGCGCCGTTCTATGGCCTCCCCTCCTAAACTCTTATTTGCTTAAGAACCCCAAAAGAATGACAAATAATGATCCCTATATTACCCTTAATAAGGAAGAATAGTTTTATTATTATTATTAATTATTATGATATTTTTTTGGGGGGGGGGTTCTTTAGCAATTCGTAGTAAAGTGGTTCAGAAAACGCAACACGTCACATCTCATTTGCGAAGCCAGATATTACTCTAGGCCGATTCCTGTGGTGCTGGATGCTTGGTGACAAGGACTGGTTCCAATCTTACATATTTTGGCTCCGATTCCGGAGATCAGTGCAGTGCATTTCAGACTCTTTGCTGCGCTCTCCCAAACACCCTAAGCTTGCTAGTTTCTTCTAGATAGCTAGGGCAGCTGGTTACGAAAGATACTCTGAACTAGCTGGTTCTGCAAAAGCTCCTTACGGATCCGAGGTTCCGTGTGTTCAGGGGAAATGTCCCTAAACCCTAAACCCTAAACCCTAGACATTTCACCTTGAGACCGCACGAAGAACCAGTAAGACAACCCTATGGGCACCCCAAACTTGACTGAAATTGAAACCCTACCAAACATTTTGAATTCTAGCTGTTTCTTATCTATTATAGCGCCCAAAAGTACCCAAAACAAAAAAAACATTAAAAAAAAACAAATTCCTCAGCAAAATCATGTCAGGAGGCCGGAGGAGGAAGGCGAAAACGCAGCAGCAGAGCAACAGGAACCTGGCGCAAGCCGGCTCCAGGAGTCGAAGCCAGGGAAGCGATAGCCCTAAACCCTAAACCCTAAACCCTAAACCCTAAAGCCTAAACCCAGCGCAGTGTAGGCCTCACAAAGGGTGTACAGCGTTTGCCTTCGAAAATGGCCTAACTACTTTCCTGGGTTCCCCGACTAGTATAGGGGCCTGCAGGGTGTAGGGTTTAGGGTAACAGTATAAGTACAAAGGGGCCCTCAGGGAAAATTCTATTAGTAATCATTCAGGCACCTATATGACCCCTCTATACTATCCTCCTTAGGTTCCCTAATTAGCTATCTAAGAGGGGGCACTACTACCCCTCCTCGATGCTACCCCCCTAGGTTCGCCCCAGAATTCGGCCTAGATAGGGATACTTAAGCCTAATTCAGGTTTATGTAAGGGGGTAGAGGGGGGGGGTAGTACACTTGGGCAAAGCCCTGAGCCAGAAGCGCCGAAGCCCAACAGGAAAAAGGAACTCTGCAACCATGCGCCCCTTCCTGGAGCCCAAAACCCCTCTTCGACCAGGACCCAGAAGTAGCCTAGGAATAAACAGGGCGCCCTGTTTGGTTTTGGGTTTTAAGGGGACCTCAACCCTACAAAAAGGACATAAGGGCCTACTCCGGGTCCTAGTCTACCAGGGCACTAAATTCTAAGATCCCTTGTGCAACAGACTCTGGCCGGACGCCTAGCCCTAAACCCTACAAAGAGCAACAATGAGCCCCCTGAACCCCAAAACCCTACTGCCCGGACCCTCTAAACCCCAAACCCGTGTTGGGAAGGGGCTGGTGAGCCTGGGAGCCAGAAGACTGCATTTGATTCTTTAGGGTTTAGGCTTTGGGGTTTAATCGCTCACACTCGGACAGGCCAGGCACAGTATGTCTCATGGTCTCTAGGGGTTGGGGTTAGCGCGCCCCACCCAAGATGGTCCTGCAAGCCCTGAGCACGGCTAAACCCTTCAACCCTGGAAGCCTTGAGGGCTACAGTCTTAACCTGAGAAACCTCCTAAACCCTAAACCCTAAACCCTAAACCCTAAACCCTACAGTAAACCCTAAACCCTAAACCCTACTTTTTCAATGCTTTTCTCAAGGCACCTCCAGGCCACGTGGCCTTCGGAGAGCAGCTTCCAAAGCCTTTCATCTCAAGCTTGGGCCCAAGAACTATGCAAGTGTTCTCATGGGTTTAGGGTTTAGGGTTTAGGACTTAGGATTGTTTAGGGTTTAGGGTTTAGGGTTTAGGGTTTTTTGGGGTTAGAGTCGTCTTTGGGTTCAAGAACTCTCCCAGACCCCTGGGACGTTCCCTGTAGTAGAGCCCCTAAGTCGCGGTTTAGGGTTTGGGGGTTTGGGGTTCAGGATACTCTTTGCTACTATTCCCTGAAAGGGGATCTTCTTTGTGGATCCTCCCAGGTCTCTGGGACGCAAGTGTTCTCGGATGGTATAGGGTTGTTCAGGGTTAGGGATTGTTTAGGGTTAGAGGGTTGAGGGTTTAGGGTTCAGGATTTGGGGAGCCACGGTGTCATGGCGTCGTGGGGTCAAAGGATGCAAGTTAGGTGTTGGCGGGGAAGGGGGGGGGGGGGGGGGGGGGGGGGGGGGGGGGGGGGGGGGGGCGGTGGGGGGGTGGGGGTGGGGGTGGGGTTGGAGTCTTGGGCTAGTGGCCTGCAGGGTAGTCTTGGGCTCTTCCTTTGTGAGGTGTTTTAAAGCTCCTGTCTGATGGCCCCCAAACTATGGAGTGTCTTTGAAGTTCGCCGCCTTATTACATGAGCCGCTCTCTAAATGTGGATCCCTTTTAGGGTCCTATATATACAGGACCCTAATGAAGAGAATTGCTCATATACGACACGTCCAACGCTATCAAACACAAAGCAATACCCGTGTCCGGCATTTTGGGAAAACGGAAACTCCATCTCAAGCTCATGTATGTACATGCACGAGTATGTATGCGTAAAAATATACCAAGGAATTAAAGAATATCCATATATTACATGTATATACAGAATCTATTTAGCTCTATCATGTACTGATTCATTACATAACAACAAGACCCTACACTAAGATAGGGGCCTGAATATCTAGAAAGGGGTGTTGACTCCTAGCCCGAAACCCTAAACCTAAACCCTAAGCTGCTGTTTCAATCCTGAAGCCAGTGCGGAGAAGCTCTGTGCAGCCCAGGCGGCGCCCAAATGCTGTAAAACAACTCGGGCATGGTCTCCTGGGCTCCGTTTAGGGTTTAGGGTATAGGGTGCGGGTTTAGGGTTTAGGGTTTAGGGTCTAGGGTCTAGGGTCTAGGGTCTGAGGAGGGTTTAGGGTTTAGGGTTAAGGGTTTAGGGTTTAGGGTTTTTGGGACTTTGCTTTGTCAAAAATGCCCCACAGGGCGGGGTCCAATGCACCTACTTGTAGCGAGGGGTAGCTCCCTGCAAGCCCAAAGAAGCCTTTCAAGCCAAACCCCATTCAAACGCAATGCGAACCCCAGCCATGCCGAAGCCTTCACCATCAGCCCGCGCAAAGCTCAGGACCAAACTCTTGGCTGTAGCGTGAGTGTTTTTAGGGCCTTACTCTTGGTTTGGGAGAGCAATCGCCTGGATGACAATCCCAGTACGCACACCCTAAAGGCCCTGAAGATGCGCTGTCCCTGAGAAGCTTTCAAGAGCTAGAACCTTAAACCCTACACCCCATAAACCCTATAGCCCCAAAAACCCTACACCCTAAACCTTAAACCCTGAACCCCAAACCCTAGCCCTAAACCCTACACCCGAATTCTTCGAGTCCCCCAAAAAGCACGGTCGAGCAAAGGCAAGAGTCCCCGCCGCGCACTTCGTGCCGCGCAATTGGGAACCTGGCAAGACTCTTCGCAATAGTAGCCCTTCAGGTTTGGGGGTTTGGGGTAGGGGTTTAGGGTTTAGAGTTTGGGGTTTAGGGTGTCTTTTGGCCTTCATAGGGGTTTAGGGTGTTTATCGGCCTTCATAGGGTTTAGGGTGCCTTTTGGCCTTTGTAGGGGTTTAGGGTGTTTTTTGGTTACGGTTTAGGCTAGGGTTTGGAAGGGTGCCTAGAACCAAAAAAGAGGGCAAAAGGGCACGACTGGGCCACCACTCTCCTCTGCCTTAACAACTGGAAGAAGGGTACTACCTAAACCTTAAACCCTAATTCCTAAACCCTAAACCCTGGTCACCAGAAAAGCCACTGTTGCAAGCCAGGAGGCTTAATTGCAATGGTCAGCAGTAGCCACGTGGCCGTGCACAGGAAGTAGAGCCCACCTCCAGTAGGGTTTAGGGTTTAAAGTTTAGAGTTAAGGTTTAGGGTTGGCAAACCCAAGAGGAGTTTCGGGTTTCGGGCCTCGGGTTTTAGGATTATGGGTTTAGGGTATGGGGTTTAGGTTTTAGGGTGCTTTCCAATCCTTGCAGAAATGGTTCAGGCGAATCTGCAAAACTGACAAAAAACGATGGTTCAACGGGGTAGCTTCTTCAAGGCAGAAGCCCTAGTGGCGTGGCGTCTGTAGCGTTTAGGGCTATGTCAGAAGGTCAAGCGCTTCAACCCTGAACACTTACTTTCCGGTCTCGTGGCCGAGCGTGTAAGCGACGATTGCTGCACGGGTGGAAACCCAACGTGTCGCCACATCCTGCGCGGGCAAACAGATTCACAGTTGCGCATGCTCTCTAGGGTTCAGGGTTTCAGGTTTAGGGCAAAGTCCGCCCGCCGCCCGATCTCGGCTAGACAGAAGTTTCCCCAAAAGGTCGCTGGACTTATGAGGCTAGGATCTGTTTCCCTCAACCCTAAATCCTAAACCCTAAACCCTAAACCGGTTTCAGGTGTCAGGGCCTAAGGTGAGCTTGCAGGACTCCTGGACAGTCGTCAGGCAGGGGCTGAGACTCAGGGCACTGTGAGTTCGACATCACCCTAAACACCAGGGTTTAGGGTTTAGGGTTTAGGGTTTAGGGTTCAGCATCTCTGGTGCATTCACTAAGGGTTTTTGTCATCACCTCACGTGTTTGGCATCACCCCTCCCTCCCAGATCCCTCTTCATCTGAATTACATATCTTCTTTCTTACGTTAGTTATTCGTGATCAACCCACTTATATCATTTAGCTCGCAACATTCTTTCTCGATTCGGCACCGTCTATAGTCATTTCGGCCCACGGATAATGCACACAGTGTGGGGGTGGCACAGGGCTAGTTTTCCAATTCTTGTGATCTTGATTTGACCCAAAAAGCAACCCAAAAAAAATCAACGTGCTTCAAAAGACAAGCGCGGTCACCCCGATTTCACGGGGGCAGAAACACGAAAAATCGGAAAATCGCCCGGCGGGACCCGGCAAAATCATGAAAAACACGTCCCCTAAAATTTCGACGTGGCTAAAAAGACAAGCATGGTCACCCCAATTTCGCCGGGCACGAACACGAAAAATCCCAGAAAAAAAGCCCTATCCACCGTCACGCGCGTCACGCGCGTCACGCGCGCACGCGTGACAAACGTCACGCGCGCTGGGCCCGAAAATCCGTCACGCGAGGACGCGTGACGCCCGTGACGCGCGTGACGCCGGCCCCCGGGGACCCCCCGGAACCCCAGCGCGCGTGACGCGCGTGACGCGCGTGACGCGCGGCCCCTGGGAGGCCCCTGGGCCTCGAGGCCCCGTCTGGGAGGCTGTTGGGAGGGTCTGAAACTTCACCTCTGACTGGGAGGCGCCTGGGAGGTCCCTGGGAGGCCCCTGGAAAACCCTGAGACCTGGCTGGGAAGCAAATCCTAAATCCTAACCTCCTAAATCCTAAATCCAAAAACCTAAATCCTAAATCCTAAATCCTAAAACCTAAATCCTAAACCCTAAACCCTAAACCCTAAATCCTAAATCCTAAATCCTAAACGACCAAACCGGGAGCACGACCCCATTAAGGTTTAAATATACATAGGTAGAGAGGGTTTAGGGTTTAGGGTTTAGGGTTTAGGGTAAACCCGAAACCCTTTGGGTTTTAGGGCTTTGTGGAGTTTACGAGTTTAAGTTTTAGGTTTTAGGGCAGGAAGTATTAAGATGCAGCAGCGCCCTGCTCCCATGCCGGCCCTATCGCAAGTGCAACAAAAACCATTGAACTCTACTTGAACTTCAGGGGTAATTATAATATAAGTAGGGTGAAAAGCGCCCTGAAAGCACGGTATAACCAATCATGACTAACATTACCCTACTTTGGGATGTTCCCCCTGATACTAACAGTCCCTAATAGGGATTACAGCACCCCTTTCTTAACACCTATTAAGGACTGCTAGTTAAAGGGGAACACCCCCAACTACTTGTGATCACCCCATGCCACCCCTTTTGCATCCAGCCTGGGCTATCGTACCCCCAATTATAATCCCTATTAAGGACTGTTAGTATAAGCTTAAACCCTTAAACCATAAATCCAGACCCCCCAAATAGGGGTTTACGAAAATGAGGGACTCCTAAAATCGACCCCCAAATAGTCGGATTCTATAATAAGGACCCCAAAAAGGTACCCCTACTTTCGGAAACCCCAAAATCCCTAACCCCCAAACATTTTGTGCAAAAGCCCATTCCCTTAAACGCGAAATCCAAAAGCCCCAAACCTTTTCAACCTTCAACTAAGAGACCCTGGAACCCCAAACCGAAAAAACAAAAGCGCTTGAACGCTTCTTTGCATCTAGACTCTTGAGCGCTAATTCCTTGGACTCTACTTGAAGGTTTATGGCGTTTAGGGTTTAGGGTTTACGGCTGCTTGGAGGTTCGTGGGATATGTCCGGCTCCAGTCTTATTTAATCAGGGCTCTTATGATCCCTTCCCCCTTTTATTAAAGACCCCCCTAACAATAAAAACACTTTCCGGAAAATCCTGCCGAAACCGACTCCGCCGTTTAAACCCTATTCCGAATTAGGGGGGGGGGGGGGGGGGGTGGTTCAGTCTCTAGGCTACTTACCTGTGTGGCAGTCTTCTGTCTGTCTGAGTGGTCTGGGTGGGTGAAAGAGTGAGTGTGTGTGTGTGTGTGTGTGCGAGTGAGAGACAGAGTGACTGAGCGAGTGAGTGAGTGAGTGTGTGTGTGTGTGTGTCTCAGTAGCTCTGTCTGAGCCTCGCTGTGCTGCGAGAGTTGAGCTCTCCCCTTCTCTCTGTCTCCTGTCTCTCTCTGTACAGCACAATTAAGTACTTCATTACTTGAGTAACCCTGAAGTCTAATATTGCGACATTTCGATGAGAACACCCCCCAAATGATAAAAGCACATTTCGAACTTTTAAAGGGGCGGGGGGGGGGGCGGACCGTCCGTTTAATATTAGGGGGAAGGGATTAACCCTACTTAGCACTACCCATGAACCTTCAAGGAAGGTTGCAGAAGCTAGCAAACCTGGGGAACAAAAACTAGGGATCCGAAAGGTTTCTCTTTGATTCAAGTATCTCCCAAACCCCAAACCCTAAAACCCTAAACCCTAAACCCTGAACCCTCTCGGCCCTCGCTGAAGCAGGCCCCTGAAGCCCTGTCCCATCCTCCGAGTCATCATCAGTCGGAACCAGGAACCTCAAGGCTGGGCTTCGCCGAGTTAGCCCGAAAAGGGTTTAGGGTTTAGGGCTAGGGTTTAGGGTTTAGGGTTTAGGGTTTAGGGTTTAGGGTTTAGGGTTTAGGGTTTAGGGTTTAGGGTTTAGGGTTTAGGGCTTAGGGTTTAGGGTTTAGGGTTTAGGGTTTAGGGCTTAAACCCTCGGACTCTTTCCTCAAAATGGTGCCAATGGAGATTTTCTTGGACATGTTCTCTCTGTCAAATGTTGCCAATGATGAGCCCTCTGGGACATTATGAGTTCTGTCTTAAACCCTTTGAAACTTACTTACGAAGAGGTTCCCTTATAAGGAAAGAATGGAAACGTAAAAACAAATCCCGCAGCACAACTGGGCATTTGATGTGCTTACTTGTTTCACTTGTTTTTAGCCACCCGCCAACATAACAACTTCGGGACGACTGGGAGACACTTGTTTGTTGCCAGCGCACAGGCTTTAGATGCACCTGTTCCTTCTGCCGAGCCAAGAAACACCGTCGGAGGGCTTACATACGCTTAAGGCCTGAGCCTCTTCCTCAATCCCTTCCGGAAAGCTCAGGCTTGTGAAAGTCGGGTTATAAGTATCCGAAACACGGTTATGGCCCTCTTATGGCTCTCGTTGCCCCAACTCAACTGCTCCGAAGGGCAACTGCAGGAACCCACTACTTGGAGGTTCACAACCATATTCGGGCACTTGAGAGGCTTGTAAGTGGGTTGTAAGTACAGTTATAGTTGGATAAGAAGTCCCCAAACCCTAAACCCTAAACCCTAAACCCTAAACCTCCAAGTACCTGTCTGGGCCGAGGAGGCATGCCCGTGTGCGCCGCCAGGGCCAGACCCAGGTAAAGCGCACCGCGCAGCAGGCGCGTCATGTTCCTCTTGGGCCGCTTTGGTGAGAACACTGTTTAGGGTTTAGGGTTTAAGTTTTAGGGTTTAGACCCATGGCCCTTTCTGAGGAGCAACCTCGACACGGTTTAAGGGGTTTCTTTCCCTACGGAAATTCAAAGAATTGGGCCTCTTGGAGTGCAGCTTGGTGGTTTCAGGAGCCCTACCAGCAAGAACCACAAGGGTGTAAACCCTAAACCCTTATCCCTGAACCGCTGGGTGAGGTAAAGTTCAAGAAGAATACTGCCCTTAGAGGGAGGTTCTGAAGCGGGCAGTACCCTAAACCCTAAACCCTTTGCATCAAGCCGCGGTGCAACCCTAGGCCACATCATGTCCCAAGCCTGCCTCTCGCAACACTGCAGGCCTTATCAGGCCCCGACCCTGCGCCTGAGCTCTGAATCACCTTTTTACCCGAAACCTAGTTAAACCCTAAGCCCTAAAACCCTAAACCCTTTTTTTTGAACCCAGGCTCTGCACTATCAGCTGGGAAACAGGCATGTAACCCCAAACCCTAAACCCTAACCCTAGCCCCCTTGCGCCGAGCGTCTTGGCATCATCGCAGAGGAAGATCTGGAACCTCAAGCAGTCCCACGACGGGAGCAAGGGGCGGACAGTGCCGACACGGTGTAGGGTTTAGGGTTTAGGCTTCAGGGTTTAGGGTTTCGGGTTTGGGGTTTAGGGTTTAAATACTTCAGAGAAGCAGACAGGAGCTTTGGCGGTTTGCGGTTCAGGGTTTGGTCCGTGCCAGGAGGATGAGTTCTCTGAACTTTGGTGCATTTGTAAGATGATGGATCTTCTTGGCCTAGCAGCAGCAGCAGCAGGATTGCTAGCAACAACCAAAGCCTCACAAAACTCACCACTAACAAGGGCTCACAACTGCGACGTCTGGCTTTCATTGCAGCAAAAACTCCCTTGATGCCGGTGAACGAGGCAAAAGCCTAACTCCTCATGTTGCAGTTCGGAAAGGGTGAGTGCCCCTGACCCCCTTGTCAGTTGAGTGACGGTCGGTGCATCCAATCTGGGATGTTCCTCTGCGCCACTTTCAGCAAGCCTCAAACAAGTGACTTGCATGGCCGAAAAGGGGAAATCTCGGATCGTTCCAGCATGCTTCGTTGTTTGGTACCGCCCGAAAGCAAAATGCTACAAATTGAAACTGATGCCCAAAACCCTTAAGACCCCGAAGCCCGCAGCACTGAATGGTAAACCCCAACAAAGATTGAAGCATGAACTGCTTACGCTGTGGGGGGCTGTACTGATGCTGTCATGGGTACTGAGGGTACTGGCGGGTAGTGGGAACTTCTTTGCAAAGTCTCCCGAACAAGAGGAAGGATGAAGCTGTGTTTGAATCCCCTAACCCTAAACCCTAAACCCTAAACCCTAAACCCTATACCGTTCCATGCCAAGGTTGTCGAAATCACATCCTCCAAGCTTTTGCTACTTGGGGGGTCCATTTCTCGTTACGCTTTCACCCTCCGTTTCACTGGACTCACTAGACCCAAGAGTACCCGAGGCTTTCACCCTCCGTTGCGCTAGGGTTTAGGGTTTAGGGTTTAGAAGTCTAGACCCAAGAGTAGCCGCGGAAGAAACAGGGCACCCTTTTTGGTTTCAAGGGGCTTTCAAGGGCACCTGAGCCCTGAAAACTGGAACAAGGGCCCAGTCTGGGTCCTGGTGCAGTTCTTGCCCACGGCCCCCTGTTCTCTGCTACGCAGCTTCCCATCGGAATCTGCAGAAGCCAAGCCCAAAAGACCAGGTCTTACGGTTTGAGGGCTTAGAGTTCAGATTTGGGATGTTCCCCCTTATACTAACCGGCCTTAGTAAGGATTATAGTCCCCCAGATGATCATCCCTATTAAGGGATGTTCGTACAAGGGGCAACATCCCAAAGTGCCGCACACAAGTGCGTGAAAGTTCATGTGGGCGAATTAACTACGGACTGTCAGTTTCGGGGGGAACATCCCAAGGTCAGGCTTTTAGGGGCGTAGGACCGAAACACTCAATTCTCAACCCTTACGATTGCAAGGTCTTCAAGCTTGGGGTTTAGGGTACTTGCTTTATGAAGGCCAGGCAAGCTTGATGCCAAAGAGCGCTTTGGCACGATGGAAAAGCCTCAGCTGCTATGTGCAGGGCACAGGCGGTTCTCTCACAGCCAACAGCCCTCAACGTTCCGTATTGCAGCGAACACCCTAAACCCTAAACCCTAAACCCTAAACCCTAAACCCTAAACCCACAGCGTTCAGCCCGGACGTCGATCACCCGGAGAACCTGAGGGAACCTGTAGCAGGAAACCCCAAGAACACAGTAGGAACGGAAAGGGATGTTCCCGGGTTTAGGGTGTAAGGTTTAGGGTTTATACTGGCAGTCCTTCATAGGAATTGTAAGAGGGGCTGCTACAATCTCTGTTATGGTCTGTTAGCAACTGTTCGTATAAGGGGGAACATCCCAAAAATGTAATAGGAGTTTACCTACCAAGGACCTTGTATTCCTACTATACTCTTGGGATTCCCTGTTTGGGTTTCTTATGAACAGTATAAGGGGGAACATCCCAAAATGCAGTAGAAATTTACCTTGGACCTTGTATTTCCTACGATACTCTTGGGGTTTTCTTTAGGATCCTTAGAAACAAAGGGTCCAGGGTTCAGTCTGTCCCACCCGACAAAAATGGATACCCCACCCCTGCCAACAAAAGTCACTGCAGATAAGGTGTCGTAGTAGGGCTTAAGTATAATTCTCATTCTTCAACGAAACATTTTGGGGGCGTTTTAACTTCTCTTTTTAAGCCAGCCGCATCAGGGCCGTCAGTATTAGAACATCCCGGATCATCTCGCGCCTAGATTCTTTCGCGGCCCACGCGCCCCAATGCAGGGTTTAGGGTTTCTATACTCCCCTTAGAACCTTGATAACAAGATATTATGTTTCATGTTTCTTTGAGTTTTCATAAATAGAAGTAGATGGTATAGGCTTAAAAAGGCCTGCCCAAGTACAGCTGGCCGAATTCCAATGCGGCAACGCATGGGAGGAAGCCAAGGGCAGAATAGGAACCATCTTTAAAGCACCCTCAACATAATTTGCAGGAGTGCTCAGCAGCAACATGTTTCACAAACCTCGAACGAAACTGACCATTTGGCTCAAGTAAAAGTTGTGCGTTGCTTTAGTGCACGCCATAACCTCTTTGCTCTGCCAGTTTCATCTGGTTATCAGCCGTAGGTTCGCCTGCGGCTTAGCTCCCAATCAAACCCCACCAAGTTTGACCACTTGTTCCCCTGCTTTCTGCACCCCGCGCTTTGTCTTCAGCGTCTTTTGCCCAACACGGCTGGACGCCTCAACGAGGAAGGGCGCTGGGCCAAGCCGGCTGGTTTGGATATTGACGATTGCATTTGGAATAACCTCAGCGTGAAACGTGGAGGACAGAGTGGCTTACAGGTGAAGACCAAAATTGCCAAGGAGTTCCAAAAGTTTTTGGATTCGGGCCAGGTCAGTCGCGACTCCCTTGCAGAGGCGCTAAAAGCGTACGGCAAGCGCAGCGTTGAGTTGCTACACGATCCGTCGTTGCTCGAACCATTCTCGGTGCAGGACATTGCTTCCAGCGCAGAGCCTTCTGCTGACGTTGAACTCGAATCAGAGGCAGAGCCTGAGCAGGCGAGTTCCTCAGGTGTCGTTCCCGACTCTTTGGAGACAATTTCCGTTGCATCCCGGGAGAGATCGCCCAGGCAAACTGCAGTTAAGTCGAAAGCCAGGCCATTGCAGCGTGTAATCGTGAACGCGCCGTACTCTGTATTGTTGCCGGATACGACCCGATTTTGGTTGTGGCAAGGGGACAGCTTACAGGAAGCGCGTATTCTGCGGAGGTCAGGTGATCGCACAGTTGCCCAGGTCTTCTTGGATTGGCACCAGGTTCTCAACAGGTGCAGGGGCCCATCAGGGCGTTGGCTAAGATCCACTCCGAACGGCGGCCTTTGCGCTCCCACATTGGATTTTCTCAGAGATATCAAGGCAGCAGGTGCTGAGATCTTTGTTTTATCCTACGTGGTGGACCAGCAAAAGTTGCAGGACGCTTTGCGTACCTTGGAATCGACTCCGGGCGCATCCAGTCTTTTTGCAGCGTTTATTGCCACCACAAGCAAGACCGGATCACTGGGCAAGAAGGGAGTGTTGGAAGCCTTTAGAGGGCACAGACTCCTCCTGGACGATAACGCCGAAATCGTAGAGGAGGTGGTTACATCCAACATCGCTGCTGCCCACATTGCTCTGCCGAAGCGTGATTGGGTACAGGAGGTCTTGAACGTTCACTGGGAGGAGTTCTTAGAGGACTTTGGCCCATACGTGCGAGGGTGGATTGCGGAAATAGCAGAGTATGACAGAGTTTGATGCGAGAAGTCGTTCAGGGAATTCTGGCTCGGTTTCTCCAGGGGATAGTGGATTCAGTCAAGCATTGGTTCCAGCTGCGCATACGATTGTGGCACCTCAGGGTATGGCGGCAACGCCTTCCCCCATGCATCTCAGCAGTTTCCTGGGATCGCCTCCCGAATCAACCCCTATTCCCGAATCATCCTCCAGCGATTCCGTGATGCAACCGGTCACTGAAGTCGTAAGCCAAACACTGCACCTTCATCGTCATGAGAATGTTGAAAGTACTTTTGTGAGACAAGACTTGCAAGATCATCGGAGTATTCACCAACACCTCCAATTCAACCAAGCCAACCTAAGCGTCACTGCTGACCCGTTGGTAGTCGCTCAAGCTGCTGTTGAAGTAGACCTCGCCCGTAGACAAACTCAAGAAGTCTACAATCAAGCATCCCGTGAGATTGAAGCTACCCGAGCCTCAGCCCAAGAAGAGGTCCGTAGGCATACCTTTGAAGTGTTGCAGCGAGCCTCTCAGGAGGTTGATCAATCAAGGGCGTCAGCTGAAAGGGAGGTTGAAAGGGCTAGGCAAATAGCAGCAGAGGCTAGAAGGTCCCAAGAACAAAGCGAACACATGCTTACCTTTGCTCAGAGTGACTTTGAGAGAATGCAGCTTCAAATTCAAGGGTTGATTGAGGTGGTTGAAAAGCAGAAATGTGTTATCAACAGATTGGAGAGCGAAAGGTCGCAAGCTATGAGCCCTAGTAATGGCGCGGGAATGGCCCCAGGGAAACATCAAGGGACTGAGGCCACGTCATCAACCAACGCAATTCCCTTAGTGAAGCCTCCGGGCTCCGGGGTTGAAGCTCAACAGATCCTTCCAACAGCGGTCGCAACCTCGTTGATGCCCCTTGGTAGCCCTGAGGTTCCTAAGACGCCCGGTGGTTTTGCTTTTAGCACCACCTTTGACCCCCCGAAGAGGCCCCCAAACGAGGGCACAGGTGGCCCCGAAACCAAAACCAGTTGTGGCACTTTACCTCCAGTGCCCGACATTTAAGCCATCAGCACTCCCAGGGCCCAAATAGACCCAGGGATTCAGGGGCAATTGGACGTGATCACGGCACAAATCACCTCCCTTGCCAACGTTGTCGCTTCAATCTCTGGAGGTAGCCCGGCTGGCGGCGGCAACGCCCCTCCGGCAAGCCTCAAGGGTGCAGGCGCCACATCAAGGGGGTATTTGAGGTCAAGTAGTGTTGCGGGTTCGGATCCGGGATCAGCGATTGCAAAGCCTCCAGGCCCCCCCTCGGACTCGTCAGGCTCAGACTCGAGTGGATCAGGTTCGGGTAAAGGGAGGAAAGGCGGCAACGCCTCGGAAACCAGCAAAAGTTCCAGCTCATCGTCGTCTAGCTCGGGCTCAGATGGGGCATACAAGAAGGAACGAAAGCTTATGAGAACCAAGCAGTACGACTCACTGAAGATTGCGGCGCTCCCGAAGTCCGCATCTGAATTTAGGGGGTTTAGGAATCACCTGTATAGCGCAGTGACGAAGCTAGCCAAAGGTAATGAAACCCCTTTGTTGGCTTGGATTTCCAAATGCAATGATGCAACATGCGCATCCTCGTTTGATGACTCCGGACATTATCCTCTACTTGATCGAATCCTTGGCCACCGTATGTTGGAACATGCTCGGGGCACCAAGTTCTCTATGGAGTTTCAGTCCCTTCAAGAGAAAGCCCAGAAGCACGGCAAACAGCCCAAAGGGAGGTTGCTTTTGTGGGTTGTGTTCCAGCGGTTTCGTTTGGAAAAGGATCGTGGTACCGCCCTCACGCAACATCACCTGTTGTCGCTTACAGTGCAGGGTTCGGAGGTCAAGGGTCTGATAGAGTTCAGGCAACGTTTTGACTTTGTATGGGAAGCGTTGGAGCCATCAGAGAGGCCCAGTGACAATGCTGTTCGGTCCCTTTTGTTTGAAAACCTCAAAGGGCACCCCCTGATGAGCCTTCACATCGACCGTTTCCGCAACTCGAGCAGTTCCTCTAGCAAGAGGACGTGGGAGTGGTTATACGGTAAGATGGTGGATGTTGTCGACATTGCCCAGTTAGAGGAAAACACGGCGTCCATTAGTAAGGCCCTAGCAGGAGGTAACAACCGTGTTGCAGCAAATGCGGCGCCAAAAGCCCAGGCGAAAGAAAAAGCGAAACCAAACAATGGGGATAAGAGCGAACAAGACAAAGCAAAAGAAAAGAAGGAGCGGGAGAAAGCGAAGAAGAAGGAGAAGGAAAAAGAAACGAAGGAGAAAGCACGAGCAGCAGCAACAGTGGCAACGAGCGAGGCGGCAACGCCTGCTCCCGCCGCTCCTGCAAAAGGCAAAGGCAAAGGAAAGGACAAGCCAAAGTCGCCACGCACAAAAGAGGAAAAAGCCAAGTTGCCATGCATGTTCTTTGCGTATGACTGTTGCACTCATGGAAATGCGTGTGAGTATATCCACGATAAGAACAACCTGTACAAAGGGCCTAAGCCCAGGGGCATCAAGGCTTCTGCAGGTGCAGCAACAGTCGCGGCAGGTGTTTCCATGGCAAGCGCGCTTCCAACCGCTAAGGGTTCTTGCGTAGAAGAGAGGCAATGCGGCAACGCATGCCCTTCAGAGCAGGAGTCCCCGAAGCGCGTTCAGGGTTTAGCTGGCAGGGTGAAGGGTCTAGGCAACAAGTTGCTCAAGTCAGGCCGGAACGTCAAGCTCAACGGCAGTGTGCTCCCAAAAGGCAGCTTCTTTGCTAGGGCGTTCACGACAGTCATGACGGCTATGGCGTGCCTTGACCCAGGTGGGAATGCCACTGGAATGGCAGGCGTGTGCACCATGAACCAGACTAAGCCCCTAAACATGGACTTTCTCTTAGATAGCGGCGCCGGTAGGAATCTCATTTCCAAGAAACATTTGCCTGAAGAGACCCATGAGATGTTTTCCAAGGCACCGGAAAAGTTGCAGTTCTCAACTGGAGGGCGCACCCGTACAGGCTCCCAAGCAGTGAGGATGAAAGGAGACCTTTCAGGTGACAATGTGTTCTACTCCCTAAAGGATTGTCCTCCAGCTCTGAGTGTAGGCATCCAGGTAAATGAACACAAGCGCCCGTGGATATGGTTTCCTGACCAACTCCCTTTCTTCGTGAAAGCTGACAGAGTCCAGGATGTCACCTTTGTCTGCCCTGAATCAGCAAAGATCTATGCAGATCGCATTGAAGAAAACGTGCCCGTCCTGAGAGAATCCGTCTCGTGTTCTGCCTTACCCGCTTGTGGACGCGCTGTCAAGCCAGAAGCGGAAACGCTCATGGCTGCTCCATCAGAACCGGCCAGTTCATCGAGTGATTTAGCCCCGCGCCATCTTAGGAGAGTAGCGGCGAAAGAATCACGTCCTGAATTCCCCACAAGAATGCCTGATGAGGCCTCCGGGCCCAAGGCGCCTACACGGGATAAGCCTGTAGAGTCTGGCAAGGCAGATGTGGAATGCTTAAGGTTGAAACCGGATAGCTCCCTGCCGCGTTTTGGGGAAGAGGATGAACTCACAGCCTGTGCTGAGCCAATCCCGGGTGAAGGAGATGAACCGTTGGATGAGGAAGATGCCGAAGAGCACCCTGAATGGACCCCTTCCCTGCGAGAGAGGCTCATAGCAGCATCAAAGAGCTTAGCGCATCAATTGACACATTATCCCAAAAACCGGTACTGTGACATTTGCAAGCGTGCCAAAATGACTGCTAAAGTCCATAGAAGTAGGAAGGACGAAGGGCCCGACCCTGATGACACTCCTCCCTTGCACTATGGGCACAGGCTCCGGGCGGACCACATTATTCTCGGTCAAGATTTAACAAAAGGCTCGGAAGGAGAGCAGGCCTGCTTGATTGCTTATGACGACTATAGCGGTTGCTATGGGGCTTTTCCACAAACCAATAGAAGCACAGATCAGAATGTCTCAGTGTTACAAAAATTTGGTGGCACCAGGGCCCATGGAAAAGCACTATGCGTGGTCAAGTCGGATGCAGCTTCCGAGCTCGTCGACGCAGTGAAGGCTTTGAACTGGCTGCCGGATCCAGGCGTACCCCATGATATTTTTCACAACTCACAACTCGAGCGAGCCATCAGGACAATAAAAGAGGGTACCAGAGCCGTCCACCTGAAGGCTGGCTTCGGACACAACCTATGGCCGCGATCGATAGAATATTTTTGCGTCGCTAGGTCGTTTACAACCCTCGCGCCAGTGCACCCAAACGAAACAGAAGCCTCCAAGGAGTTCAAGGAGGGTAAAACGTGCTATGAGGTGGCCAACAAAGGTGAACCTTTTGAGGGCCATAGAATCCCTTTAGGGGCCTTAGTGTACTACAAGCCTCCTCAACACCGCGATTTGCCAGCTTTTGACCCTAGGACGTTCCCTGGGATCTTTTGCGGATGGCGTTTGGATGCAGGCTACAAGTTTCGTGGAGTTCACTTGGTGCTTGACTACGACTCACTTCGCAAAGATGAAAGGGGCTGCGGAAGACCAATCCAAGTGTACGCGTCAGAGTTGGTCGTGCCTGATTCTTTTGTGTTTCCATTGCACGAGGCTCAGGTTGAGAAACTTTCCCTTTTCAAGTCAGAGGCAGCAATGCCCACGCTTGACACTCGAGAAGCTTTGCCTTTCGAGAAAGGAGCCCCGGAACCCAAAGTTCGCAAACGCAAAACATATGTGACATTGGAAAGGGCCCTTCGTTTCGGCATAACTCTTGGGTGCAAGGGCTGTGATAGGATAGCAGAAGGCGTGCCACACAATGATGCGTGCCATGAACGGTTTAGGAAGCTTTTAGAAGACGAGGCCGCTGCACTGAAGGCTAAGGCCAAAGCAAAGGCCGACGCCGCGCGTCCTGCTTCTGATAGTGTTGCCCCAGCCGCGCCGCTGCAACCATCTCATGAGGCGACTCGCCCAGATGAGACGAAGCAAGGCGTCAAGGGGGCTGATCTGGACAACTGGGATTTTGATTCCAAGCGCATGGCGTGGAAACGAGTGCATGTCAAGCCCCGAAAACGTTTGTACACACCTGTGGGCCGACATTGTCCTTTTGATTTCCATCTTTTGTCTTCTGCCCGAGAGACAGAGTGGAAATGCCGCGGCAAATTGTCTACTTTCTCCGACGACTGGCAAGACAAGAGTCCGAATAGACGCATTTCCTCTAAAAGTTGGGTAGGGGCCACATGGTTTTTCCCAAAGAAGGAGATTGACCCAAACCAAGCCAAGCTTGACACGATGAAGGCCAACGCAGAAGAGCAACTCAAACGCTCACCCCTCAAAGGTGCGGAAGCGGTAGCAGCAATCCTCCACGATCTAGAAGCCTTAGACCCAAAAGCAGTCCCAAGCTGTGGCTCAACTTTGACTGGGGACTCTGCCCCTACCAGCGCGAGTTCTCAGACCAAGGTCAAACGCAACAGACGTGCCGAGGATGCCACTTTGTTTGAGTTTTGCTGCGAGCCTGATTCAATGTTAGGCCAGGTGAATGAGGAGAACGAAATCAACCACTTCCGTTTGACAGAAAGCAGCTCGGACATGTCGTGTCCAAAGCAAACGGAGTCTTTAAAGAAGCTTGTCCAGCTCTTTCCTGGTTGTGACTTATGGGGCAGCATACCTTGCGGCCCATGGAGTCAACTGCAGCACCTCAACATCGCACGCTTGGGAAATGGCTTCCGAGAGAAACTCCGAAAGAAGCGGCAACGCTCAAGGAGAATCTTGAAGAACTTCATAAGCGTCGCGGAAGTTGTCTTAGCTCAAGGGGGGCATGTGAGTTTCGAGTGGCCTCAAGGCTGCAGCGGTTGGGCTCTACCTGAGCTTACCCAGTTCATCCAGAAGCATGGCTTGTTCACTGCGGTAACGCATGGATGCGCTCATGGCCTGATGGATGATGAAGGGACGCCGCACAAGAAGCCCTGGAGGATTGTTACCTCCTGCTGGAAACTTGCCGACAACTTGAACACCAAGCGCTGTCAACACCCGCCGGGCTTTCAGCACAGCACCATTGAGGGAAGCAAAACTGCAAAAACTGCCAAATACACCAGGTCTATGGCCACAACCATTGTGCACAGCTTGTACCCGCACCTCTCCTCACAAGTGGCAGCAATGCCCGTCATGCCGTCTTCTCCACACTGCCATGTCCCTAGGACTCCCCCGAAGGACCAAGAGATGATTTACGCTGGCATCCACCACTTGATAGATAGAAAGGATTGGGGCAAACACGCAGGCGCTCAGGAATGCATAGACGGAGAGGCCAAGGGTTTGATATCCAACGGCACTTGGGACTACAAGGAAGTAGTTTCACGCAGGGATTTGTTGGCTAGAAAAGAACCCCTCAATATTGGCCGACTCATGACTATCTTGAGCATAAAGCACTTTGAAACGCCAGAGTTGCGAAAGCTAAAGGCTCGAATCGTTTTCAGAGGCGACGACATTAGAGATGAAGCGAACAACCTGGCAATCCTGCAAGAACTAAAAGTGAATCCCACTGGAATAGTAGGTATTAACTTCAGCCTTGCTTACGGAGCCATCAAAGGTCACTGTTCGTCACAATCTGATGTGGTTAAGGCCTACACACAATCCGATTTAAACACGAAAGTTCCCACGTGGGTCGAACTCCCGCGAGAGCTTACACCGCCGGAGTTCCGAGGAATAGAGCGCCCCTGCGTCAGACTCTGGAAGTCCCTTTACGGGCACCCAGAATCTGGATTTCATTGGCACGAAAGGTTCAAGCAGGTAATGAGTTTGATGGGAGGTGAACACTCTGAACTGTTCCAATCGTCATTCTGGTTCCCCAAGACTAGGCAGCTACTAACGCTGTACGTTGACGACATAGTCTTAAGTGGTCCCAAAGATACTCAAGCTGCATTCTGGGAAGAGCTCCAAAAGCACCTAGAAATTGAACCGCCAAGTGAAGTAGACAGGGTGTTAGGGCGGAAGCACGTCTACCAGCGCGAAGGCAACACAGTCATGACATATGACATGTCTGACTACTGCCGAAATGCTTGTGACTTATATGAGCAACTGTCGGGCCGGAAGCTCAAAGAGGCGGCAACGCCCTTTGTTGCTGAAGGTTCTCTGCTTACAAGCGACTGGGAAACAAGGGGGCAGCTATCAGATGCTGCCAGCAGAGTGTTGATGAAAAGCCTGTGGCTCGCACGCTTATCACGCCCTGACGTGATGAAACCTCTGTCAGACCTTACCCGTCGAGTCACTTGCTGGAGCATTGCGGACGACAAACGTCTCTTCCGTTTAATGTGTTTCCTACACTCAACACCAGAGCTCTCTATCACTCACACCATGGGAGATGAGCCAGAAAGCCTCAAACTTAGCTTGTACACGGACGCAGACCACGCTTCTGATGTAGAGCATGCTCACAGCACGTCCGGGATGGTACTCTGTATAGAAGGGGAACACTCCTTCTGGCCACTGTGCTGGGCCAGCAAAAAGCAGACGGCGACCAGCAGATCAACCACTGAGGCCGAGATCATTTCACTGAGCTCTGGAGTGTTCGGGGAAGCACTACCCATGCAACAGTTCATGGAAAAGGTCTTTGGCCGAGAGGTGCTATTGCAGTGTCATCAGGATAACTCGGCAGTCATACAGATAGTCCACGCAGGCTACAGCCCAAAGCTTCGGCACGTGAGTAAGACTCACAGGATTGATCTTTCATCCCTGTATGAAGTCTATGAGGACCCGTATGTGCGCTTGACGTACATAAACACAGATAAGCAGCGCGCCGATATTTTTACGAAGGCTCTGGCTCCAGCAAAGTTTCCTGCGGCACTCCAGCTACTCCAAATGGAGTGATGCTTTGCACTTTTGCTTACGCTTGGCAAGGCAGCAATGCCGCCCAAGTTCTTGCACGCAGCAGCCTGGTGCAAATAGGCACTGTCTCTCGGGAAGCGGCAACGCTCACGAGTCTCAAGCAGAAACTGCTTAGGCCTGCAAACTCTGCACGAGTGAAGGGGGAGTAGATGGTATAGGCTTAAAAAGGCCTGCCCAAGTACAGCTGGCCGAATTCCAATGCGGCAACGCATGGGAGGAAGCCAAGGGCAGAATAGGAACCATCTTTAAAGCACCCTCAACATAATTTGCAGGAGTGCTCAGCAGCAACATGTTTCACAAACCTCGAACGAAACTGACCATTTGGCTCAAGTAAAAGTTGTGCGTTGCTTTAGTGCACGCCATAACCTCTTTGCTCTGCCAGTTTCATCTATAGAACTTCCTAATTAGGGGCGCCATAGGTCTACCTTTTTGGGTTAGATATAGGGGATTCTAGTATACTACCCCAAAAAGGTACTAGAAAGAAAAGGATATTATGTTTCATGTTTCTTTGAGCTTTCATAAATGAAACTTCCTAAGGAGGCCATAGGTTTAGGGTGGCCGCCGAGAAACGGGACAAGTCTTTGATCAGCTTGGACTCGCGGTGGAGATCGACACCTGTCCAAGGGCTTTACCTTGGACCCTTCAGGATGTCACCCTAAACCCTAAACCCTAAACCCTAAACCCTTTTGAACCTGGAAGCTGCCCTAAACCCTAAACCCTAAACCCTAAACCCTAAACCCTAAACCCTAAGCCCCCTTGGGTTTTGGGGACCCGTTTTGAAGATCCTTGAGGTAGTATAAGGGCCATCTTGGGAGTATAAAAACGGGGAACTGTTAGGGGCACAACCTTAGGGGTACGAGTCTTCATCCCTTGAACCTGGACGGGTACCAGCACAGAAACCCCCCAAAACCCGGACCCCTGGGAGGATTCAAAAAGCAGATTCCCTTAAAGGATGCCTAAGAATGACCAAATAGTCGCATAGGGTACTATTTGCTGGTTCTATTTTTTGGATTTGGCCAGGGGTCTGGGAAAACTGCTGGCCACCAACACCACCGAGGGCAGGGTTGAGGGGTTCGGGCTTAGGGGACGAGAACGTATGTGCACATATCCACACTCACATGTGGCAACAAGTGCATCAAGGACCAAATGATATCGAGGGGCCCTTCGTATGTAGGAGAACAGGTAGGAGGGGTTGGGCTGATGGTTCTTGTGGGTCAAACGCTTAGACATGAAGAGTAAGCTCTTGCAATGGCCGGCGCCCTCGACAAAACCTCTGCCAGGTGGATACTCGGCGCTGCACCCCCCTCCCCCGCCACACTTAGTAAGTCCTTGCACTCCAGACCTCACGCTACACGAATAGAACTGAGCTCCCAACCAAGTTGCTGAACAGGACAAGCCAAGGGACACATTCGGATGAAGTAGCGGGCTTTGATGTCAGGTGAGTTGAAGGGAACGGTGTCCTGCACTGCCGACCCCCTGCTACCTGGGTTTAGGGTTTACCCACGGGCTCCTTTCTAGTACCTTTTTGGGGTAGTATACTAGAATCCCAGAATCCCCTACATCCAGCCCGAAAAGGAACTACATTGGAGCCTTCAGGTAGTGTCTCACAAGCTATACGTAGAGTTCAGAGCTACCTACCCTGAACTCCATCGGGCCCCCAGGCCTGAAGAAGAAACACGGCCCTAAACCCTAAACCCTAAACCCTAAACCCTAAACCCTAAACCCTAAACCCCAAGCCAACTGGGCGACAATCTGTCCCACACGATGCCTCAGAAGGATGGGAGCTACAAGCTCTACAAGCAGGACCCCTCTTAGTATACTAACTGTAGTCAGGGATTCTAACCTAAGCGAGGAGCCTTATAACGCAATTCAGGGTCCTCATAATTCTCATAACTCTACTTATGACTCGGCGTGCCCCCTCCCCTGTAGATCCTCAAGTCTAAAACCTTCGCTCGCTAAACCTCAACCCTCAGGCCCGAAGTTAGGCTTTATGGGCCCTCAGCCAGATGCACCCGCAGGAGTCCAGAATGTTTTGCTTCGCTTCGCCGTACACATACCACATGGCGGTCACCGGCAGACAGAAGTGCAGGTAGTGCAGGTTGCCTTGCATGCTCTGTCGGTTAGATCTTGGAACCCCAAACCCTAACCCTAAACTAAACCAAAAACCGAAACCCTTCAACCCTAAAACCCGAAACCCTTCATGACAAGAAGCTCTTGCACCTCAGGCCTTACAACATGTACGGCCCTGGGTTGTCGACTTACAGGCCTCTGAAGCTTAAACCTTCTTTGCCCATTCGGAACACTGGGGTTTAGGGTCACCCAGAAGCTCTCTGACGTGCCTGGAGAAGCAACCCTTGCAGATGTTTCATGCAGGGACCCTAACCCTAAACTAAACCCTCTTTGCCTCAACACTGGTCACTAGGCCCGCTTGAACATCCAGTAGCCGCAATAGAGGAATACACATTAAGCCAAAGACTCCAGCGTCGTTCTACTTAAGGGGCATTCTTATTTCATGTTGAACATCTCGTAAAGAAGCATTCCTATTGGGATCCCTATTGCATTTAAGCCAACTCAGGGATGTGGGAGTCTCTGGGAAGGAACCCTACATGAGGTAGGATCTTCATTGTATTTGTATCCTCAACAGGGCGCCCACAAGATACACCCAAAACAAAGCAGAACCCACATCAACTTAACACTGAGCATAGGCACCCAATGCAACGAGGGCCCTTTGCAATTAGAATGAAAAGATGGGTCCTGTGTCTTGCAGTTGTGTTGGCGTTCTTCGGTGGTGATACTGCATGATTGCTTAGGCTTCTTGGTAGCCCAGTAAACGTATTATCATAATAAGGGGGAGCCCTGAACCCTAAAAAGGGAAAAGGGTATCAGGGTACCACTGGACTACCAGGCTTCTGCACACCTTGAAGAGGTTTCAAAACCCTAAACCCTAAACCCTAAACTAATCCCAAACCCTAAACCTAAAGAGTTCAATCGCTCGCAGCTCTGACATGCTAGGCGCATCTTCACGGTCAAAGACAGCTGTAGCATCGCTGCCACGGCTTGTGAATCTAAGATGGCCGTTAGAAACCCCTCTGAAAAATATTCTCAATATGATCCTCTGAAACCGAATAAGGGAAAAATGTAAAATATCCACAGGGCCTACCTCAAGCCCACAGCCATCCTCACGACTCAACGGGCTGCTGCCCCTAAGTACTCGAAGACCGTCTAGTTCGGGTTGCGTCTGCAGGCGTTCCAGTTGGGTCCCCCAATGGTAGGTCCCCCAATGGTAGGGAAATGGCGGCGGGTATACTCAGTATCGAGCTAGATGGATATATACCACTTGCTTGCAGGGTTTTGGGTTTGGAGCTCAGGGCTTCAAACAACTTCAAGGTACCATCGGTCATGACCTCGATCGTGCGCACAAAGCGAGAGAGGAAGTAGTAGGCCAAGCGGTACCTGCAAAGCTTAGCCGTCGATGGCGGCTGCGCAAACTGGATCTTTGCGCAATGTCTCAGCCCTCCGCTCTCAAAAACCTTCAAAGCATTCATGATCAGAACTGGCATTACCCAAACGGTCCATGTGCCCATACTTGGGTCTTAAACCGGTTCCTGTAAAGTAGCGTCAGGCCCAATTTTAAACTATTACAAGGCCAAGCGAATAATGACAACGGCGTGGGCCAACGCCACTGCAGGACACCGCCCAAAATGTGAGCTTCTCGTACGTGTGTAGGGGAGTCTCGCGCTACCATGTATGCAATACATGGCCCTGCACTTTCTAAACCCGCCCTAAAACCCAAGCTTGGGATGTTCCCCCTCATACGGACAGTCCTTAAAAGGGATTATCATAGGGGGTACTGTGATCCCTATTAAGGGCTGTCAGTATAAGGGAAACCTCCAAAACCCTAAACCCTAAACCCTAAACCCTAAACCCTAAACCCTAAACCCTAAACCTTAGAAACCAGTGAGCTGTGACGCAACCAGGGTCTTGCAGCCGAGAGGCTTGGATCGCATGTGGAACTTCTGCCGCTCCTGGTTAGGGTTTAGGGTTTAGGGTTTAGGGTTTAGAGTTTAGGGTTTAGGGTTTAGGGTTTAGGGTGGGGGGGGGGGGGGGGGGGGGTCTGGAGCTCAGGTACATTGCTCTACTATTTGCATAAGAACCCCCCCCCCCCCCCCCCAAAAAAAAAAACACGGTAATCCCTATCTTGCCCGCATAAGGAAGAACATATCTCATTCTTTGGGGGGTTCTTAAGCAAGCAAGAAAACAATACATACTACACCCTTATGAGGCGGAAATATTTTATCTTTTTGGGGGTTCTTGGGCAAATAGTAGATAGAGTGCCGTACGGCTTACACTGGAAGAGTGCCTGCTGGACTGGCCGAAAACGTTTTTCATGGGTTTGGCGGTCCACTGCCTCTACATGGGCTAGCTGCGTGTCGTGCAAAGCACCATGCGGTAGGTGAGGATCCTCTTATTGAACTCCCACTTTGAGCTACTCCTGAGTTAGTGAAAAAATTCCTGCACGAAGTGCTTCTCTGAGAGATACTGCGAAACGTCGTCCACAAAGTCTTCGTCCTCTGCCTGCGCAAAGGAGGATTTGTTTTAACCCTAAACCCTAAACCCTAAACCCTAAACCCTAAACCCTAAAAAGCTGAAAGCGTAAACAATCCGGAGAAAGATCGTCAAGTGCAGGCTCCCACCCTAAACCCTAAACCCTAAACCCTAAACCCTAAACCCTAAACCCTAAACCCTAAACCCTAAACCCTAGACCCTAGACCCTAAACCCTAAACCCTGACTGAACCGTAGCCCTCAAACCCCGAAACATTGCGAAGCTCGGATCAGTCCCGACCAGCCTCACATTTGGCCTAAATCTGTTTAGGTTTAGGGTTTAGGGTTTAGGGTCTAGGGTCGTCTATGGTCTAGGGTCTAGGGTTTAGGGTTTAGGGAACGTTTGCCCACACCTTCTTGTACGTCGTGTGCTTTTGTTCGATGGCAAAAAACAACGAATCAGGTTTGAGTGTCATTTTTCCTAGAATGTCAAACGGACTGGTTCAGGGTTTAGGGTTTAGGGTTTAGGGTTCACACATTTGAGTGTTTGCTGTGTACTACCTGCCTCCTTCCCATGGCCAGAGCGTCCTTGCATCTATGCCCTTCGACGGCATCCATGTTAGCCGTGAGTGCGAATGGCCAGCGCACCCATGCCCGCATGATCATGGTAGTCTTCTCGTTTCAGAACGTTTCCGTGACCGTTTCAGAACTCGTCCGTGACATTGTTTCACCCAAAGATGCGCGGGAACAATTCTCTTCCTGAGCGCGGCGTGAGAATGAGGAATTCTGTATGGCCGATTCTGCTACGCTTGCCAATAATCAGGTTCGCAGCTTCTAAACCCTAAACCCTAACCCCTAACCCCTAACCCCTAAACCCCTAAACCCCTAAACCCCTAAACCCCTAAACTAAGTGCAATGGGTCCAGTCACGCTTGCCTCTGCAAAAGGTGGGCAAACGTTGGCGGCGGGCCCTTAAAGACCTAGGGACGCTCTGGGCAAAACGAACCAGGAAAAACCGGAAGGGCGGGCAAAGAAACAAAATCGACAGTTACGCAGTCTATATCCCGGAATAGGAATAAATAGGGTACGCCCTTTTTTTGGTTTAAAGGGGCTGATAAGGGAACTTAAGCCCTGAGAAAAAGGGAATAAGGGGCCCACTCCGGGTCCAAGTAGTTCGGTTCTTTGAGAAAGCCCCCGGCGCTGGCGCCTTCACTGGCTTCACGATCTTCTCGAACGTGCTGGAGTACGGGGAGATTTCCTGGGCTTTGTGAGGACAACGCTCGCGTGCTGACATGATGTAACCCTAAACCCTTTTGAGCAACGGACTTTGAGACCCTAAACCCTAAACCCTAAACCTTGATGCAAAAACCAAGGCTATTCTTGCCCCAGCTGTGGCCGTGAATGCACAAGGTATTCGACGTTGGCGAAGCCATCTGGTACCCCGTGAGACTAGAAGGGGCCTACGCATGACTACATGAGGTTTTCTAGGGGTTAAGAACAGTAGTCAGGGTTTCTAGGGGTTAAGAACAGTAGTCAGGGTTTCTAGGGGTTAAGAACAGTAGTCAGGGTTTTTAGGGGTTAAGAACAGTAGTCAGGGTTTCTAGGGGTTAAGAACAGTAGTTAGGCTCCTGTGTTTCAATTAGGTCCCCTTTTCCAAATCTAGATCGTCCCCGAAGCCGCCACTTGGGGCTTTCCGAAATTAGGGGTGCCTTACTGGGGCCCTTCTTATAAGGGATCCGACTATTTGGGGGTCTATCGGGGCTATTTTCGTAAACCCCATTTCAGCCAACACCGATCTGAGCCGAATGGTTTGTTTTTGTCACCCGCCTGGACACGCACTGCAGGGTAACGATCTCGGAAGAGAATTGCCGCACACTTCCCTAAACCATAAAACGAGCCAACGCCTAGGCCTAAGACACTCTTGACACATCTACCTCCACTCAGAACCCGATATCAGAAGCAGACCCGCTCCCCAGGCCTCAATTCCCCCCCAACCAACTTGACGGGGCCTTAACAATTGGAATAGGGTGTTTGGGGGTCATTATTGTATAATTATATATATATATATGTGTATATATATGTATATATATAGAGAGAGAGGGACCATTGGGGAATATTACTGAAGAAAGACTATTCTATTCGGAGCTCGTATCAGACGTGCATGCATTTTTCCCGCACATCGCCATCTGGTGATCGAGGCCGGCTGCCCGGGTAAGAGGGCCTTGTACGCATTGAGCGAAGAGGGCACCCTATGGATTCAGAGAATCCCAGAGCTTCTCAAGACCAAGCTAGCATGATCTTTGAAGCCCTCTGAAAAACGTTCGTAACACATGATCCTGATATAAACCCAATAAGGGATTAACAAAAACAAAAAATGAATAAAACGAAATAAATAAATAATATAATATATATATATATATAACCCCAAGAGCCTACCTAGCAAGATTTCTGAAGATGGACCTGGAGGCTTGCTTTAATCCGTCGTTCAGGAACCCATCGCGGAGCTCTTGGATTCTCTTCGCTCTATGGGTGTGGGCGAGATGGGAAAGCATCTAATACTTGGTAGCCCAGTAGCCATATAATAATCATCAGGGCACCTTTTTTTGGTGTGGTTAATTACTTTAGAAGGGAACCTTGAACCAAAAAAAGGGAACAGGGTACCACTGGGCTACCAAGTCTAATAGCCTGGTCAGCAATCACGACGAGGCTTAGTTCCAGATCTAGCGCAGATAAACTGGCTGCCGCAATGCTAGGTTGACCCGTCCAACTCTCTGAACATGTTCCAAGATATGATCCTCTTAAACCCACCCAAGAAGGCGAAATCTGAACTATCCCATAGGGGTCTACAAATATCCATGGGTCTACCCGGAGTTCTGTACAGTCGGCATCTGGACTAAAGGACGTTGGTAGCGCATGATGTGATTCTCCAGGGATGCCTTGGACGTCCACGCCCACGGCGTGAAGCTTGCAACCTTGGTAGCCCGTAACCATCATATCATAAGGGCACCCTTTTTTGGGTTGGTCATTTTATAACGGGGGCCCATAACCAAAAACAAAGGGGCAAAAGAGTACCACTGGGCTACCAGGAACCCTAAACCCTAAACCCTAAACCCTAAACCCTAAACCCTAAAACCCTAACCCCTAAACACATATTAGCAACCAGGTTGGATTTCCCCTTGGCTGCAGGCTTCCTGCCTTGGCGCGGCGCCGGCGCAGGATCCTTGGTGGCTCCGGAACCATATTGTGGTAAGGGCAGGGTTTAGGGTTTAGGGTTTAGGGTTTAGGGTTTGGGGTTTAGGGTTTAGGGTTGAGGGTTGAGGGTTGAGGGTTTAGGGTTTACGACAAGGGCACCCTTCTTTGGGGGCATAGCGTTTAGGGCAACCGCCACACTACAATAAGGGTTCCCTTTGTGGGGATGGTTACTTTATCAGGAACTCTTTGGACCCCCCCCCCCCAAAAGAAAAAAAAAAGCAAAAAGGGATAACACTGGGCAGAAGCACCTATTAAGGGGGTATAGGGAGGTATAGAAGGGACCCTTATAATTACATAATCTTATTTGTCTCCTAAACTAAGTAACTAATCCCCATAAACCCTAAACCCTAAACCCTAAACCCTAAACCCTAAACCAAGGATCACTCCGAGAGATCTGAGGGAGGGTCTGGGTGGCCTTCCGGAGCAAAGGCGCGGCTTGGTCCCAAAAAGCCGGCAGCTCCTCACCATTGACCTACACTGGACTTGGGGACCCGTTTCTTTTGGGTTTAGGGTTTAGGGTTTAGGGTTTAGGGTTTAGGGTTTAGGGTTTAGGGTTTAGGGTTTAGGGTTTAGGGTTTAGGGTTTAGGGAGCTGTTTCTTAGGAATTCTAGTACACCCAAAATGGAAAAAACATTCCCAAGGTATACCTAAGAGACATGTGTCAGCACCCATCCTGGCTGGGCAGATCTACCGGGCCCGGCTGCAACGTCCGTGACCGTATAGGGATAGGTCTGGGAGATGCGGAAACCTAAGGGCCGTGACGTGAACTCCAGAACCTTGGTCGCCCGGTCACCATATTGTGATAAGGGTAGGGTTAAGGGTTAAGGGTTAAGGGTTAAGGGTTAAGGGCTTAGTGTTTCGGGTTATTGTTTAGGGTTTAGGGCTCCTCATTTGCGCTGGTTTCTGGAAAAGGGAGCTTTGAACCAACCAAAAGGCAAAAAGGGTACCACTGGGCGACCCAAGGAACGTCAGAACCTCCATTCGGCCTGCTGAATGTCAAAAATGCTACCGGTAGGGCAGGGTCTGCACTGAAAACCAGCTCTGTCGGAGAGCTTGCTATTTCGCTTTCATCACGAAGAACCGCCACTGGTGTGACTTCTTCATGGTGCGGCTTCGCGGCTGTGGGAGCGCCACACCCATCGGTAAACAAACAGTGCATCAGGCCTACTGCGTCCTGGACTAAACAATTACTTGATCCAAAGTGTTATGCCGCTGTGCTCAGAACAACACCACACAAATTCAAACCCTACAACTACAAAGGAGTGTCTCCCTCACAAAGCTAACTAACCTGGAATTCAGGGAAGCGCCTAAGATCTACAATACTTGCGACCTACAAACCAATACAAGGCTCTTACGAATATCCCTACCCATAACGAGGGGGCCCCTCCTTTGCAAAACCCTAATCCCCAAACCCTAAACCTCAAAAGCGGCGCGCATCAAAGGCAAACTCCGAGCCGAGGGACCAGAATCAGCTGCACCATCTTCAGCCCCTCACCTCGTCACCAGCACACTTTTTGAAGCGCAGGGGCACATGCAAGTTCATGTGGTCAATGTTCTAATCTCTGGTCCGTTTTGGGGTTACTATTGCAAGGCGACCCATAATATTTAGGGTACCCCCAAAAAGGACCATCATTTTCAGAATGGGCCATATGCACATGTACATACAATGCTATGTATAGATATACATACAAAACACCCACCCTCTCTGGGCAGAGATACTTTGGGGTTGGGCACTCAAGGGACACTCTGCGGTTGGGCACTCCAGGGACACCCTGGGCGAGGCACTTTAGGGACACTCTGGGGTTGGGGACTCCAGGGACACTCTGGGTTTTCTGGGTCTAAACCCTAAACCCTTTGACTAAACCCTAAACCCTAAACCCTAAACCCTGAACCCTGAACCCTAAACCCTAAACCCTAACCCTGTACCTGGAGGTTCATGGATAGTTACAAGTGGGGTGATTTGTAGGGTAATTATACTTTTAACTGGCTATAATCTTACTTGGGGTACATATAACTCCACTTACAACTTCCCATGAACCTTCAAGTAGAACCCTTCACCTTGAAACGAAAACCTACGGGCCTGGGGCGCGACTCCTCTCTTGACAAGTCGTGCTACCGGTTTAGGGTTTAGGGTTTAGAGTTTAGGGTTTAGGGCCCCCTAAACCCTAAACCCTGATCCCCGATTTGTTTTGGGGTTTGAGGTCTCGGGCTCCTGGTCCTAGTTCCGAAGCCAAGATACTCACACTCATCTCACCGTGTATACGTTATGTGCCTGTCTTTCTGAGATTTTAGCAAGGATTCCCCTCAAAAGCAACCTCCGGATTGAAACGGCCAAAGGAAGCCTCAGTAAGGCCTGATTTCGCACTACCATTCCCCTTCAAAGCAACAGTTTCTGCGTAGTCTTAAGCTCAAATGGCCTCTTGTGGTTACTTTTCCAGATGGGTGCAGAACCCAAGTTTCGGAGTTGTTTGAGTACTCCCTAAACCTAAACCCTAAACCCTAGCACTGTCAAGGCACTGAAGAAGTTCCGAATGTCCGCGTCGGACAAGTCCTCTAGGAGTTCCTTGGTTAAGCCGCTTCTTGGGGCTTCATGGGTTCGAGTTTTGAGTAGCTGTGGCTTTAAGCACAGTAACCCAGGGTGACATGTTTTCTAGGGTACTTAGACACCTACCTAGAGCAGCCCATGACTGGGGCCGTAGATTTTAGTCATTGAAGAGGGTAAGGTTTGGGATGATCCTAAACCCACCCTAAACCCTAAACCCTAAACCCTAGACCCTAAGACCCTAAGACCTTAAACCCGAAACCCTAAGACCCTAAACCTTGAGCCCTAACCCTAAACAGTAAACCCTTTGTGCATCAGGCTTGCTGCGGTCCTCGAGACCCGACGGGCCGGTGTTACCATGTTAGGACGAGCCCACTCTTCTCTAACTTGACTGACGAAGAGACCATACTGATACATCTGGCCCTAAACACCAAACCCTTAACCCTAAACCCTAGGCCCTTTTAGATACATCTGGCCCTTTTAGCTCCTAAACCCTAAAGGCCCTAAACCCACTGTTCAACCCTCAACCCTCAACCCTCAACCCTCATCCCTCAACCCCTAACCCCTAACCCCTAACCCTAAACCCAAAACCCTACGCAGCCCTGGCGGGCAGCCTCGGCCAGCACGCTGGCATCCAAGAGCGCCCTGTAGACCTGTCTCTGTTGCTCGGATGGCTGTTAAAACCCTCGGAAAAATAGGTCTAAGGTTTCGGGTTTGGGGTTAGGGTTTCCTAAATATGATCCTCTCAAGCCTAGTAAGGGAAAATATAAAATCTCCCAAGGGCCTACCTATAGGCTGTAAGCCAAGGCCGGAGAGGCAACATAAGGCAGCAGCATGGCACGCACACGCACGCACGCACGCACGCGCGCACGCACGCACGCACACACGCACGCACGCACGCGCACACACACACACACTAACACTATAGGGGCTTGAATAATTTAAATCGGGTTTTGGGGGCTTATTATACTATATAGGGACCAGAAAGGGAATACCAGTTGTCCCCAGGTACTCTCCCTCTCTCTCTCTCTCTTTCCCTCCCTCCCTCCCTCCCTCCCTCCCTCTCTCTCTTGTTCTCTCTCTCTCTCTTTTTCTCTCTCTCTCTCTCTCTCTCTCTCTCTCTCTCTCTCTCTCTAAGTGAACCTTCTGAGTGAATGTCCCAATCTGTCTGATGAGAAAAGTTCTGTGGCAAACAAAAACGTGCTTGAGTTAACGGCCTCCGCATATCTGTTGCACGCAGGTTGCACACCTCTGGGTGGTTTGTTGGTAGCATGCACCCCCCTGGTCTCTGCCCTGAGTCAGGGGCCCACCCCTAATCGAGCTGTCTTCTAACTACCGGGAGTATGATGGCATCCTTGTTCCCGGGAGTGGGCCGGCTACGCAAACCCCGCCGCCCCCAACCCCCTTCACCCCCGCGTTAGCGGGAGTTATGGTGGGCTGGGACTTTAGGGCGCGCCCGTGCACGACACCCCGCCAAGAAAGTGTCCTCCCTGTCGCTGCCCGAACACCTGTCTTGAAGGAGCGGCCGTGACCAGGCTGCGCTTTAGCAGTCTAACAGCTAAAGTGGCCACATACAACATACCCATGCACTGCGTGTCCTGGCAACGACTTGCAAGCCTGAGCACCCCTTCTCACCCCTGACTTCTGTGCATGTTTTCGGCACGGATCGCTTCACAGGCAGGAGCTGGGCGCCTAAACCAATCACATAGCCAGGCCCCCAGTGACAGTTGTACCCCAGAGCCCCCTCTATTGCAGCTCCCCCGGCTCGGCTCACCTTTGAGTGCCCTGGATACTGAAAACAGCTGTTCACTGGCTCAAGCCGGGGGCAGGTTCCGACTTGAGCCAACATGATGTCTTTCCTTTTTTTTGGGCGTGGGGGCGAACCCCTTGGCTGTGCGCCTGCCCCGGTATTCAAAGTGATGTCTCTCTCTCTCTCTCTCTCCCTCTGGCTCGTTGCAGATTTCTGGCCCTGGAATACTGGTACGGTGAAAGACTTATTTGGAGGTTCATGGGTACTTGTCAGTTAGGAGTACCATAAGTAAGGAGCCATCTCATCCAGCCGAAATCCTGTGCCCGTCTCGGCCTCGGTAGGGTCGGCCGAAGGCATCAGCAGCGCCCGCATGTTGCCCTGGTCAAGCCGTGTTCTCAACTGCCTTTTTAGAAGTGGGGCCCGGCTAAGCTCACGAGTTTAGGGTTTAGGGTTTAGGGTTTCGGCTCTGTTCAACTCTGAACCTATTTTCGCTTCACACTTTAGCCGTTTGGGGCTCCGGCTCTTGGGGAGCCCAATTGCCCCAACTGGCTTCGATAAGTGTTCAAGGTCAATGTGCTCAATCTCTCCCACTGTACCAGGGACGCCCGAACCATGAACTGCCCAGAGATCCAGAGCCCCAACAAGTTCCCCCTGCGGAGCACTTCTGGGGACTTGGGGGTGCCTGGGTTTAGGGTTAGGAGGGATATTCCCCAACTTCGCCGCTGCTTCCGAAAGGAAGCTCAGCAACTCGACAGTCCCGAGCACGAAAGAAGCACTGGACTCTACAAGCGCTCCGAAACATCGAGGGACTTCCCAGAGAGCCCAAATACCCCTTAATTAAGGAATATACCTTAAATTGTAAAGGGATCCCTATTATTATGATTTGAGGAATATGCCCTAATTAAGGGGTATTGTGCTTTTTGGGTCCTCACCTCGACACCTTACTGCTAGAAGGCTAGATGACTGAATGTCCCTGGAGCCCTTAGCCTTAAACCCTAAACCCTATTTCTTGCATCCAGTTGCCTATACCCTAAACCCTAAACCCCCAAACCCCTAAAACCCCAAACCCTAAAACCCTACACACCCAAACTCTGAACCCTAAACCCTAAACCTCAAAGTGTGCCTCCAGCGGTATGGCGGCTACCGTCTCACTTTGCACGGTGCGCATGGCCACACCTCGGGGGCTTCGACTCTCCCACTTGCACACACGGGAGGGTTTAGGGTCTAGGGTATAGGGCTTAGGCTACCCTAGACCCCTTTTGCCTTGGGCCTTCTCTGCGACTTCTCCCGACAAGCTCCCGAAACCCACACATTGCGTGAGGCACGTGACCTGAGTTGAGGCTGCAAGGCTGAGGGCTTCAGACTTGCTGGGAAAGCATAAAAGGGTTTAGGGTTTTAGGGTTTAGGGAACGCGCAGCCCCGTCTCAAGTATGCCACGGAAGCGCCGACCATGCCGAAGACAAAGTAGCCGTAGACAAACTCGATGCGCTCCTGTGCAGGCACTGGCGACTTCTGTTGTGGCGACACCCCCACCCCCCCGCCCCCCCCCCCCAAAAAAAAGGGGCTAATTGTGGTGCCATGCGGTTTCCCGAATACCCGAAACCCTATAATTCGCAGAGCCGAAACCTATATGGCGGAGTCACACCCTCTCTCGCCCGGAAATCCCCTGAAAGAGGAGGAGGAGTTGGTTTATCCCTGCGTGACCTTTCTTTCTTCAACTGGGGGAAATGGATGTTACTCCCTATGCGAGGCATGTTCTGTTTACTTTGGGGGTCCCTGTAACCCTCATTGCCGTCTCTTGGCCTCAACATTCCGCAAACCCTTACTTACAGTAGCATAGGGGCAATTCTCGAAATCATGGTCCCTGCTTGGGTACTCTACATATAGGCCTGCGTCTTATCACAGGATGGGGACCGCGACTTCGAAAGTCAAAGACTCTGACCTATATGGGTAGGTCTTTGTGTAGTGTAGCTAAAGCCCTTTTGCTACTGGCAACACCCCAATCGTTTTGACCCATGTGCCCTAAACCAGAAATCCTTTTGAACCCAGTCTCGGACAAGCTAGCTGAGACCATAAACCCACCCCAAACTCTAGACAAGGATAAACCCTACAGCCTGGACCCCCCCCCCCCCCAAAAAAAAAAAAAAAACGAAACACAACGGCCTTCAGCACGGAAGGGTCCAAACGCTGTGGGATGGTCACCTAAGTATCAGGGTTTAGGGTTTAGGGTTTCGGGCTCTAGCTTTAACAGCACGCGAGCTCCAACCGATAAATCGCCTTGAAACTAAACCCTAAACCTCACATCCCTGGCAGGTGCCAGAGATTTCAGGTTTCAGGCATAGGCTGGGTAAAACGCCCGTGGAACCCCCCTATTTTGAATGCTCATGGGGGCAAGCATAGAACGGGTTGTAGCTCTACTTACAACCCTACATAGAGCCGAGGCAAAGCCGCGCGCCTAACTCTCAGCCCTCTGGCTTTATTAAACCCCCCGAAGTGGTATAATCGTTACTTACTGGAGGTACAAAAACCCTAAACCCTAAACCCTCCCTTGGGAAGTCCCAAGAATTGCAGCTCCCAGTGGCATGGATACGGCTATCCAGGCGACCCTCAACCAAGGCCAACATGGCATCCAGCAGCAGCGCTTTCCTAGGGTTTAGGGTTTAGGGTTTTGGGTGCCGTAGCAGCGCTTTCCTCGGATACTACGGATAGTATTCTCTTGGGTGCTTAAACTTTATTATACATGAAAACTAGTTTCAAGGAGACGATTTCAAGGTTGCCCCCCAGTCACAAGGGTGCCCTCTTGTTGGTCCCTACCAGCATCCTAGATAGCAGGTCCTTGTTGAACCTTAAATACCCTAGAAACCCCTTTATCTTAAGGTAGTGACAGGTCCCTTGATATGGGTCTTGAATTGGGCTTTGCACAGCAACCCGGATCAACAAAGGTTGCCGTTTTTGCTTAAAGGGGTTTACAAGGGAGCCTAAGCCCTGAAAAAATGGAATAACGGCCTACCTTAAGTGCAACAATGTAGACCTTTGGATGTTTCTCCTTATACTAACAGTACTTAATAAGGATGATAGTACACCTTCTTATAGCCCCGACTAAGGACTGCAAGTATATTATAAGGGGGGGGAACATCCCGAGGTAGACCCAAGATAGCCATCCTCCCCCTCAATGCGAAAGCAAGACATGACAGATCCGGATAATGACGCGGGAGATCGGCATTTCTTCTGCCTTGAGAGCTTGTACAGTGCATGAGGTAGATGAGGAAAAAAAGAGCAGAAACTGCATGGCCTACCCCTTTTGCATCCGGGCCATGATGCCTTAAACTTTAAACCCGAAACCCAAAACCCTAAACCCAAAGCCCTAAGGCCTAAAGGACGTAACACAGTGAGTTTCAATAGGTGCCTCTGCCAAGGTGCAGCCTGCGCACCGTTGGCGGGTAGACATCGCCTTTTACGATGGGCCGGTATTTCTAGGCTTAAAATCCCAAGCGCCCCAAATGCAACAAAGACATTCCCAAGCGCCCCAAATGCAACCAACCCCAAAGAGCTATACTAGGTATACCTCGGGCGCTTCTTGCCCACAGTTTTATGGGCTATCCCTACCAATAACAATAAATAACACTTCAAAAAACGGTAGGTAAATTTACATATCAAGTTACCGGCAAGGGCAAGACAAGCAGAGGTATAAGGGTGCGTCACTTCGGCTAGAAGTCTCTTAACTATAGCTAGTACAGCCAGGGACTCTCTGCTTGAATGACCCCAACTAGGGGTGCGTGGGTTTAGGGTTTAGGGTTTAGGGTTTAGGGTTTAGGGTTTAGGGCCCCCCCATGAAAACCGCCAGAAAGAGGCCTTCCAGTCGGCAGATCAACTCGTAGTTGGGCTGCAAGAGCCCTGAAGTGTGCTTGGTAGGTATGAACAAGCGCGGTGTACTTTCTAAGGGTTTAGGGTTTAGGGTTTAGGGTTACCCTTAAATCTAACGGTAGTTACATGGTCTCTTAGTGTGGGCCCTTATCAGGGGACCCCTTATATGCTCCCGTGAAACCAAGGGGCCCATACTTCCGAACCCTTTCAAGAGGGTAATTGATCGTGTTAAGGGCCCCTAAAGCTACACTTAGATACTTGAAGGTTAACACGGGTAGGCCCTAAGGGTCCATAAACCTACCTAGTAAAAACTTGGGCCCTAGAGCTACTAGCAGGCTTGCAAACGACCTTCGTAGGTTCATAGAAACATGAGCTTGCAAAAGGGCGCCGTTCACAGCACAAATGGGTGGGCCATTACCATAAAACCGATTTAGAATATAAACCAAAAAGCAACAACAACAACAACACAAAAGAATACAATGAGACGAGCTCTAGAATTGGGGATTAGAATCTTGACTTGAGTTGCAACAACTTAGAATCGACTAGAACAGAATTCCTTAGAACTTCAAAGAGAATAGAGACTCATGCGCACACGCACACACACACACACACACATCCACAGAAGTGGGAAGCCCTAAGCCCTAAGCCCTAAGCCCTAAGCCCTAAGCCCTAAACCCTAAACCCTAAACCGGTGTGGAAGTGCGGCCACGGCTGCGGGAGCTGGCTTCGACGAGTCCCAGGGTGCTCACAAACTCCTGGCACCAGATGTGGGGGCTTACGAAGTTAGGGGTACCTTATGGGGGGGTCCTTATTATAATCTGGGGATCCTGCTATTTGGGGGTCTATATTCGGGGTCCCTATGATTTTGGGGGGTTTCCGGAACTAGGGGTACCTTCTTGGGGACCCTACTATTTGGGGTCTATATTAGGGGGTCCCTGGTTATCATGATTGCAGAACGCGCCCCCCCCCCCCCCTCTTTTACCGCAGCTGTCGGGAACATAATCGGTGTTGTTTTGTTGCATATGATTGTGAATCACTTTTCTTCAGATTTTTATAAGCTACCTACTGTTGCGTAGGGTTCCCTCGTTGAGATTCCCACATTGCTTCCTTCACCCTTGCAGCGATGACTAGCCAAAATGGTTGTCCCTGATCTATACCGCGGTTTGGAGTTTAAGGCTTTTCCCCCCTTAGAAGCGAGAACAAAAAAAAACTGCTTGGTATTTATACTAAAACCATGCAGAAAACCCCTACCGAGACTATACTTGGAGGTGCATGGGCAAGTGTACGTAGGGTCGTCAGTGAAATAGCATGAGGGTAACTATAGCTATAACTGGTTATAACCTTATTTCAGCCCTACCTCGAACAACCTTTGAACCTCCAAGTAGCCCCTAAACCCTAAACCCTAAACCAACTGTTGAGGCTTTGGCTTCTTTATTGGGGAAGGCTTGGGCTTGCCTTCCGTTTGCCCAAGGTCTGCAAATCTTGGCAGATCTTGGGGTAGGGTTAGAGGGTTTAGGGTTTAGGGTTTAGGGTTTTGAGAGGGTTTCCTGAAACGAGGATCGTAGACGGGAATATGCCTTATCAAAGACAACAACTCGGCCCTCCCCGAAGCCACACAACCCCCTAAACCCTAAACCCTAAACCCTAAACCCTAAACCCTAAACCCTAAACCCTAAACCCTAAACCCTAAACCCTAAACCCTAAACCCTAACCCCCCTGCCTGGTTCTGAAGGTTTGGCCCCTGACACAACTCGATGAGCAGAGTCAGCGCTTGACCTTGGCACGCTCGAACAGGCCAGGCAGGTCTTCAGTTGTCGGGGCCGCTCTCAGCACCCGAAAGATCCCTCTCTGCACCATTGTTGGGTACTATCTAAACATGATCATTATCGTTTCTTCTTGGGGTTTATGTTGGGTAGTATGTTTTTTCAAGATCATTTTTGTTCCTTGTTGGGTTGAAGGAATCGAGAACATGTAGAATGGTTTTCAACAATGGCCCAGCTATCGACCCGAGAGCAGCAGAAATGAGACACAGAAGTTCCGGAAGGCTGTCGTAAACTTGGATGGTAAGTCTGGCAGTGGTAAAACCGGCATGCTTCCCAAAGGGTTCGAGGATTGGTTTCCCCCCTCAGCTTCCTCAGCTTCCTCAGCTCTCCGCCCCAAGATCTGAAAAACCCTAAACCCTAAACCCTAAACCCTAAACCCTAAACCCTAAACCCCAAACCCAACTTCAGCCGGTAGATGTCGGAACCTTGGGATGCTCCCCCTTTGGCAAACAGTCCCTATAACCCATATCAAGGAGCTGTTAGTATAGGAGGGGAAGCCTAAACCCTAAACCCTACATTCCCAAAGTAGACGTCGGAACCCTCCTTCAGTTCGGACATGACATGACGTGAGCAGGAGGATGGGAGCCCAGGCAAAACCAAAAAAAAACCTGGTTCTTAGGATGAGGGCCCTATATATATATATAAATAAATACCCTTTAAAGGGATTATATAGGGCCCTACATATGAGGGCCCTAAATATCTATGTATACCCTTTAAGGGATTCTATAGGGCCTGAATTCCCTCATTCCCTACGAAGAACCTAACAACACAACCCCTTGAGAGCCGGACTCAGGCACTCGATTTCTTCAGCCATCATGGTGTCGCCACCCTTGGGATCCTGTCAGGGTACTCTTTGCTTAAGAGCCCCCAACAAACATGAAATACTACTCCCTATATTGTCCTTATAAGGTTTTCTTTATTATTATTATTATTTTTTTTTTTGGGGGGGGGTTTGGTTCTTAAGCAAAGAGTAGGTCAGGGTACTCTCTGAGAAGGGTTTCGGAGGTTTAGGTTGGGAAGTTCCCCCTTTTTCTCCTAGCAGTGCTTACTAGCAACTATAGTACCCCCCCTATCTTACTGGCCCAAAACCCAAGGAAATACAAGTTGAAACTTTCAGAATAAACTACCTTATAAGAAGCCCAAAAGTTGAAAAGTTGGGTTTTGAGCCAGTAAGCTATTATAATCCTTAATAAGGACTGCTGGTATCTCCAAGGCTTAGGGTTTAAGGTTGGGCTTCAGGCTTCCCACGCGTTTGCGGGCGTTCAGGGCCGAGTGCTCGTTTGTCATTGGGAGGGGACAGTTTCATATGGCATGTGGGTCTCGGGCGTATCACTATAGAGGCCTTTCCAAGCAGTGGATTGGGGAAACTCGTGGGTTTTGGTGGGGTTCCGTCGGGATGCGGACGGTATACCGGCTCATTGCTACGGCGTGAGCAGAAGACTGCATGCTGATGAAAAGCGAAGTAAGCCCACGTCATGCATCGAAGACTAGACTTGATTGAGGAGAAGTCATCTGACAATGCGTAGCCCAGGGCCAGCGTGACATGTACCACGCCGTGGTTTACAAAGAGCCATTCAAATTGCAGCCCATTCGACACTTCTTGGCCTTGAAAAGCTTCGCCTGTGGTCTCACAACTCTCCTCAACCCCCTACACTTGAAGTTTCATAACTGTCATAAGATTATGACCCATGACTACATGTACCGTGCCTTGGTTAAAGTAGGCTTATATTCATGCCCTCAGATCTCGGTTGCCCAGTATTCTAAGAACAGAAAGGTGCCCTGTTCTTTGCTTGCAGCGCTGCACAAGGGAGCCCTAAGCACTGAGCAAAAGCGGGAAGAAGGGCATCCAGATGTAAACCCTGAAGCCCTAAACCCTAAGCCCTGAACCCTAACCCTAAACCCTAAACCCCTAAAGCGCCTTTGCCAGCTGGATCAAGAGCCGCGACGTCTGCTCCAAGACGTCACAGGAGCGATTCGAGCCCGACTGGGAGTGCAGGTGCCTCACGAGGAGCTGGGGTTTAGGGTTTGGGGCTTAGGGGGTTTAGGGTTTAGGGCTTGGGGCTTAGGGTTTAAGGTTTAGGGGTTGAGGGCTTAGGGTTTAGGGGCTTAGGGATTACAAGGGCTCGCCTGGGCATAGTTGCAGAGTTGCAAGAACCCTAAGTTGCTGACTCTAACTCATAAGGGGGTGCCCTTCCTTGTAGGGGAGTTAAACTCTGTAAGCCGCCGAGCGCAGCGGAAGCTAGACTAGACAGGGGTCAAGGGACTGAGACTCGTACCCCTAAGGCTGTACCCCTGAGGATTAGCCTTAATCTACTCCTAGTATGGCCCTTCTACTACCTGAGGGATCTGTAAACAGGGTCCCCCGAAACCCAAGGGTACCATCCTAGGGGTCCAAGCTAGAGCCTCTGAAGGGGTTTAGGGTTTAGGGTTTAGGGTTTAGGGTTTAGGGTTTAGGGTTTAGGGGCCAGCTGCACATCAGCTTTGCCAGCAACCCCGCGCCCGTTAAGCTAGCTTATCTACTGCAACGATACCGAGAAAAACATGTCTCGCGCCCTTGGTTGCTGGGTTCATAAGCCCCAAAAGTGTACACCTTCAGCTTTACAGGGGGGTTCTAGTATCCCAAAAAGTGTAAAGTGTACTCACTCAGCTACTAAGCGCCCTCAACGAGCCTCCTACACACCGGCAAAACCCTAGGCCCTGCTGAAGCCCAGCGACTGCTGCATGGGAAAGTAGTGCCCTTCCACCATGAGTCGCATGGCCTTCTTGCAAAAGCTGGGCTCCAATGGTTCTTGTGGCTACGGGGAAATCTCAGGCTTGGACATTACATGCCTTTGGGCTTGGGATCTTTTGAGTTGGGTTTTTGCGGCTTGGGGCTCGGGGCTTGGGGTTTGGGGATGTGTGGCTTGGCGTGTTTAGGGCTGTGAGTGCCGAGTATGGAGTCCTGATCGCGAGCTTTCGGGTCTGGGGGGCCTCAACAACATCTCTTGAAATTCAGCCGCCACCACCACCACCACCACAACTGCAACCACGACCACGACGAGTACGAACCCAACTGCCTACTACGATACGATCCTAAACCCTAAACCCTTTAACCCAGCCCCTACAATCAGCCCACGGGCCAAGAGAGCTGCATACTCGTTCAATTTCTATAAAGACCCGAATATGATCGGACTATTCGATCTTCCTTGCAGGGTTTAGGATTTAGGGTTAAAGACTCTGGTTGAAAGTTATAATGGAGTGTCTGGGAAGAGCCGTTCGCCTTTTTATGTTTATTACTTGATGGTTCATGGGTAGATATGAGTAGGGTTATAAAAGTACCCTGAGGTACGACCCCAGTTAAAACTACTCATGAATCTCCTAGTATAGGTATGATCCTCATGGTTTAGAGTTATCAAGCACCGTTGTGCAGGTCGACTCCCCAGGCACTGCAGGATTTAGGGTCTAGCGACCGCTGAACCTCAACACTAACTCCGACAGCGATGGACCCACCGGAACCCCTGTGCAACAGGCTTGCCACTTCGCCCGAAGTTCGCCATTCGACACATGCAGCTTTACTGCCAGCCAAGATGCAAAAACCTTAAACCCTTTCGACCCAAGAGCGAGCCACCAAAAAAAAATCGACCCAAGATTAGCCTAGCAATTAAGAAGATACCCATTTTGGTTTAAAGAGGCTTATACGGGGAACAAGGGCCCACTCTGGATCCTAGCCCTAAACCCTGAACCCTAAACCCCACGACAAGGGGAAAAGTGCCCTCAACCCACGACAAGGGGAAAAAAGTGGGCCCTTTGAAAAGCCTCTGGTCCCTAAACCCTAAACCCTAAAGACTCCCCTGAGCATCCGGCCTCCATGGCCCGTACGGCATCCTTCATGCTGGCCTTTTACCGTTAAGGGTTTAGGGTTTAGGGTTTAGGGAGCAGAAGAAAGTACCTGTACACCCTTGTGAAAGCTTTGAAGGACGCAAGGCCCTTTCTGCCCTACAACCGACAAACTGGGTCGTCCGAGTTTGAGGCTTTAGCGGCCTGAAGGGAACAAAGAGCCCTGGACTCTACGATGGCAGAGAAAACCATGTTTAGGAGAAGCCCAACCGGTACCATGACTATTTGCTTAAGAACCCCCCAAAAAACACAAAAAAAACTGTTCTTCCTTATAACGGCAATGTAGGGATTATTGTCATTTACTGTTTTGGGGTTCTTAAGCAACTAGTACAAGTGGTAAACTCTAACCCCCGAAGCCCAGAAAGCCGCAGATGCGGCTGAGGCCTCAAACATGTTAAAATCATGGAGCCAGGAATAAAAATATGTCCCGTTTTGGTTTAGGGTTTAGGGTTTAGGGTTTAGGGTTTAGGGTTTAGGGTTTAGGGGGTTTAGGATTTTGGGGTTTTGGGCTTCTAGGGAACCTAACCCCCCCCCCCCCCCCCCCCCCCCAAAGCAAAACAAAAAGGGGAATAAGGGCCCACTCCGGGTCCTTCTTCATGGGTGGAAGTTAAGTAGACCTTTGGCCTACAGCTCCCGAAGCCTTGCAATCGTTGAGCGTAAATTGGTTGGGATGTGCCCCCTTATACTAACAGTCCTTCATGGGGATGATATATAATTCGGTGGTACTAAAATGCCGGGAACATCCCAATCCAAAGGCTTTGCTCGAAGGCTCACCGGTCGTTGCAAGTAGGGATATAAGTACCCCCCCCCCCCCTAAGTTAGGTTATCTCTATAGCTCGCCTACTTATAACCCTACTTACTAGTACCCATATGAACCTCCAAGCAGGGTCGATAAGGTCCCCTTAACGCCGGACCGAACCCTTACAGCGGGTGCCTTCAGGTCATCAATCTGGCGCTGCTCCTTGCCACTCTCTGGCTGAGTCCGAATCCCAGCGTCCAGACCCCAATGGCATAAACAAATCCAAGAAACGCGCGCTGGAACAGAGACGCGCTTTGTCCTAGTCTAGCAACAACTTGCGCTACCGTTTCTGGTGGCACTCCTTATTAAAGAAAGACTGCGTAAAACGGGGCCCTGAAGTTGAAGTAGGACGACCATCCGGTACGAAAGGCTGGTTGCGAATCTTTCTAACTTAGCCATATGGTTGTCGAGCTAAGAACTTCTCAAAGAACACATATTGTGGACAAGTTTCGGGTCTACAGGCAGGGTTTCCTGCAGGAGGTTTGGGGTCTAGCTTAGGGCTTCGACTCTCACACTCGCACAAGGCCGGCAAGGCATCAGGGTTCAGGGTTCAGGGTTTAAGGGTTTAGGGTCCAGGGTTTAGGCATTGGCTCCTCCGGGTTCAGCTTGGCGAGCAACTTCCTCGAGCGCATGCGGGAGTGACTTTGATGAGGGTTCATCGGGTTTATAGGGTTTAGGGTTTCACCGAGCTTGTGTTGCAGCAAAAGCCATAAAGCCCACGCGCATCGTAGAGGCCCTAAGAACTTCTAGACCCAAGAGTAGCCTAGGAGAAAAAAAAGTACTCTTTTTGGTCTGAGAGGGGCTGGTAAGGGAACCTAAACCCCAAAAAAGGTAAAAAAGGGCCTACTCTAGGTCCTAGCCTTTAAGCCGTAAAACCATCTAAGCCCTGATCCTAGCATCTTAGCAATATTACAACCATCCAGCCTCGAGGAGCAAAGAACCTTCCGCAGTAAGGCCTATAAGCATAGCGAGCTCACCTATCGTGATGCCCTATGCCCTGATTCTTCCGCAGCCCTAATCTCCTCACCCCTAAACCGAGCTGCATAACACCAAAGCCCTAGGAGCCAAGTGTCATCCAAAACCCTAAACCCTAAACACCCTAAACACCCTAAACCCTGAACAACCCTAAACCCTAAACCCTAAACCCTAAACTCTAAACTCAAGCTCGTTCGGGCTCATGGGGTCGAACTTAGGGTTCCAGGTTTCGGGCTCCATTGATCAGCCAAGAGTCAAGCTGCGCACGGCCTTGGACTTGCCTCATGCGCTCATCCCTTAAACCCTTGACTTAGGGTTTAGGGTTTAGGGTTTAGGGTTTAGGGTTTAGGGTTTAGGGTTTAGGGTTTAGGGTTTAGGGTTTAGGGTTTAGGGTTTAGGGTTTATGAAGAAAGTCGGCGCCAAATGCTATGCCACGCAGACCAGGGTTGCTTTTGATTGGCATGCGTTTGTTTTGCTTCTCTGTGCGGGAGCACACACACACAGTCAAGCAGGAAGGAACGCAGCGGCCAGCGCCCCCGGCGTTTCGCAGTCCGCCCGAACCCTAAACCCTAAACCCTGGAGCATTTACAGAGCCTAAGCTTCTAAGTAAATACGGTTCTTATCATCTGAGACTTGGGGTTGCCAGTCTCTGGATACACCTGCAGGAGGGGGGTGGGGGGGTCGGTGCTCAAACCCTCGGCCCTAAACCCTACTGAACCCTAACCCTAAAACCCTAAAACCGTAAAACCTTAAACCCCAAACCCCAAACCCTATATCAACCCTAAACCCTAAACTTCAAATGGCAGTTTGCAAGAGCACCTCTGCAACTCGATTAGGGGCCAGGGCCTGCCCTAGCGATGCAGATTTTGGGTCTTCAGGCGCTCGATTTAAGCCGAGCCGCTGATGACCATGCCGAGTATCTCCCGAAAGGACTCAAACATGCCAGCATCCACACCTGGAAGTTGATTTGAGGGAGTTTTTGGGTTTAGGGTTTCAGGTTTAGGCCATTCTTGTTTAGGGCTTAGGGTTTTAAGGTTGAAGCCGCTTTTGGGGAACTGTACCAAATCCTGTTATCTGCCAGGGGGTTCTGTTCTTGTTGGCTGTGTTGAGGCTCTCAGGTCTTAGAAGTTTAGGGGTTCGTTGAGCTTGACACTAAACCCTAAACCCTAAACCCTAAACCCGACATTCTCTGGCACTTCACCTCTGCAGCTTGGTGGCATTCAACTTCGGAACTCTGGCCCTATGAACCCTGTACATACAAAGCTCTAGACCCCAACTACTCACTCCTTTTCATTTGAAACCCTGAGCCCTAACTGAGGGTTCATGTCAGGACTATATAAGCTCCCCAGCGACTTCAGGGTATGCTGGGGGGAGGGGAGGAAATTTTGCGTGAGTTGGGCAGTTTGGGCTCTTAGGGTCGATTGCAATGACTTGTAACTACAAACCCTAAACCAAACTTTCTTCGCCAAACCCTAAACCCGAAACCCTAAACCCTGCTAGGCCTCCCCAGGAACCAAACAGAATGTGAAGGACCCAAAGTACTTTGGGGGACCTTTGGCAACTGGCGGCTTCGGAACCTCTGTGAGACAGGTACGCCCTCTTTTGCATCTGGAGACAAGGGGGAGGTCTAATTTTATTTTGGTTTAGGGTACCCTAAACCCTAAACCCTAAACCCTGAACCCTGAACCCTAAACCCCAAACCGTTTCCGTGTCGACGCCTGTCTTGCACACCTGCAAGATGCTTTGCTGCACCGCTTTGCTCACGGACTGCACGCCCGAGGCGCTCCTCCAGGGGCAGAGTAATCCACACCCCGTGATGTGAGTTCAAAAGCCCTGGTAGGGACCTTCTTAATTAAAAAAATGGGCACTCGTACTGCTTCGTTACTACATAATATGCTGCATCTACTTTTTCTACGCGTGTTGAGGGAGGAGGATTCGCGGCTAGCTCGGCCGGCTTAGAGCATGGGTCTTCAACAGGGTTCCTTAAACCCAGTGGAGCCCTAAAACCATCCTAAAACCCTTAACGCTATGAAGGTGCGAACTGCAATAACAAGAAGCACATCCTAAATCAAGGTGCAGCAGGCTTGGAAGGGTACGCCCGGCCATGTTCAGGCCATGCGGTTTCCCCTCTAAACCCTAAACGCTAGACCCTTAACCCTATAAGCCCTAAACCCCATTATTTGCTCCAGGATTCCAATCTATGGTGGGCACTCCTCTTCTCGCAAAGGACGTCGATAAGGAGTTGCCAAGCGGCATCAGTGACGTCTTCCTTGGGCATTGAGCGTTGGGTCCCTTGAGAAAAATATGAATATATACATAATACATATATATATATAAAGCGCACTCCACATCTTCGTTGTAATGCACAATGCAACAAACAGCATGGGGATTCTCAGTCTACAGCGGCCACAAACTATTGCTGCCTATCTGGCTGCAATCGCGCTTTTTGACATTTGACCAGGACAAGCTGCGCGAGATTCAGTCAGGTGTCTTGCAAGAAAGAGAAGCTAAAATCAGAACTCGCGCACTCACCTTGTAACAACTCTATCCCTAGACCCAAGTGTAACCAAGGAATTTGAAAGGGTGCCCCGCTTTGGTGTGGGCTCATAAGGGAACCTAGCCCTAAACCGTAAACCACCTTAACAAAGGGGAATAAAGGCCTACTCTGGGTCCTAGCTTCTGACTCCCGATGAATGAAGCCTCACATCAGGAGCTGCGGATGCATGAAAGTAGACTTTCGGGATGGAGGTGAGCCACGGCGCACTGAAAGCCACTATTTGTTTGAGAACCCCAAATTCTTGAAAGGCAATACTGCTAGCCTTGCAAAGCAGAATATTTTGTGTGTGTTGAATTAAAAACGCTGCCATGAGCGTCCCCTTACAAAGTGAACGAATGAGGGTCCAGGTAAGTGCGTCGTGCCACTGGAGGGGTCTACCTGCATGTAGAGTTCATCGAGGTGGCCGGGCCATGAACCTAAACCCTAAACCCTAAACCCTAAACCCTAAAGCCTAAACCCTAAACCCTAAACCTTAAACCCTACGAAGGCATACCTATACCCCCCCCCCCCCCCCCCAAGATGTTTCCGAAAGACGTCTCACTGCCGAGAGACTGGCGCTCCCACAAAGACTTGGTCGTCCAACATTTGCACAATCAGCTGCGTGATGCCTGGGGAATACGTGGCTGAGCAGCCTTTATGTGCGTGCCCGGGCTCTGCCGCCCAGACTTTCCTTTTTGTGACTTGCTCCAACTCGTTGCAAGCCTTTAGAACTGTGGGCGGAATTAGGATTTGGGACTTCTCCATGCCGACACACATCACGGGGCAGATCTTGCGTGCCCTACAGCAGAAGAGAGTCGCGCGAGGATTCAGCACGGTCTCCGCTTTATCAACTCCCAGTATAGTTGGCCCCGAAAGCAAAGCCTCACTTAGCAACGCGGGGTGGATAGATTCAACAGCGGTGCTAATATTCTAGCCGAGGAGTGGGCAGCAATACCTCATAGCAAGAACGGCCTCAAACGACCCACGCAAAGCTACTTCTATGTAAAACGGGTTACTTGCAACCCGCATCCCTCATCCCTCAGCCCTCCAAGTCATACAGCATCTTCATACGTCGGGTCCCCACGCTAAGTACCCTGGTAGCCTTCAAGTGCCTTCCTCACTCCTTTGAACATGCGATCCCTGGATGCTGCTTCAGCTGCTTTAGACTTTTGGGGTTTATACCCTGAACCCGGAGGCCCTACCCCCAATTCGCTTAAGTCCAGAACAGAAAGGAAGGTGACCTGTCACAACAGGTATGCGGCAATGTAGAGGTCGAAATTTTTCAGTAAAAGTATTCCCTTATGGTCCCTGTCAATTATAAGAAAGACCCCCCCAAAACTGTATTCCAATCCTTGAGGCGCCTATATTATTCCCCAAAAGTGCCGGGTCGTTGAAGACCTGAGGTTCACGCCTGACTCCACGATAGAGCGGTGAACCTCTGCCGAAGCACACTACAACTTAGATGACTCGCATACATATTGGAGCCGCTGGGTTTTATGCCGGTGCTTGTTGCTGTGGCAAGAGCACGGAGTCTCAGACACATGCAGGTTATCAGACACATGTGCAGCTTGATTGGGTCTGAAAGCAAGGTAATCACCCAACACTTTACACAACGGCGCCAAAAAATAAACCCCACGCACAGGACAGATACTCCAAATAAGGTAGTAGAGTCGTAGAGGGCTCTTATTGCAGGATCTGACCGAGCACTGTTAAAACACAAGGACATAGGAATAGCAAAAGTGATTTGGGCCGACCGTCTCGCCCAGCAGTCTGTTTCATGTGGGGTCCCTAAACCTTAAACCCCATCATTATGTCCCACTTAGTAGCCCAGGAACCATATTATAATAAGACCCTTTTAAAGTTGGTTACTTTCTAAGGGAACCCAAAACCAAAAAAAGGGTAAAGGGTACCCACTGGGCTACCGAGCCTGAAACCCCATCATGTCAAACCAAAAACGGTGCCTTCTGCACAGCCGACAGATCTCCAGAGTCCCGCGCTGAAGAGATCATACCTAGTGGCTTCGACAGGGCGTTGAAGGAACGTTTTATGGCAAGGCTTTGAGAGTCTTAACGCTTAGGGTCTCAGGATGATGGGTTTAGGGTGTTCAGCAGCGTGTGGTTCTGAAACTCTTGCTGCAGAGTCTGTTCTGCCATGGGCTTGCGCGCCGTTTCTTCCTCACCTACGTCCCTTTATTGTTTGAGAGTACAGGGAGTCGGAGAAAAAGTTTCCCTGTAGAACACCGAAAACAACCCCAAACCCAACAATCCCTAAAAAGCCGAAACCCCCGAAGCCCCGCAGACCCCGGAAAATATAGCCCTCACACGACACCCTTATCACAGACGCGATAACTCTTGACCCTTAAACCCTAAATGTGGCCGCCTGAAAGAAGTCGCTGGACGCGGCGGAGAGAGCCGAGGTCCTTCTGCAGGTAGACCTGCAGACTGCGTAACCCTAAACCCTAAACCCTAAACCCTAAACCCCAAACAGTCTAGGGTGTGGGCTTAGGGTTTTGGGTGACAGTTTCAGGGAGGTCAACCAGAGTGGATAGGGTTGCCTTCTAGAATGCTTCTGTATGCAGCATATAAGGCTACCAAGAGACCTCGCCCTGAAACGGGTTGTGTGGGTTCACCGTGTGGGGCATAAGGGTTCGGGTTTAAGGATTCAGGCTTTGAAGAACGTCTGGGCCTTAGGTTCCTTTAGACCCTAAACCCTAAACCCTAAACCCTAAACCCTAAACCCTAAACCCTAAACCCTAAACCCTAAAGGCAACCTTAGGAGGCCAGCGACCTGATGGCACATGATCTGCTTCAGGACGTCCTCGCAGGTGATGATGTTGCGCCGAAAGTCGACCTTTGGGTTTGGTTAGGGTTTAGGGTTTAGGGTTTAGGGTTTAGGGTTTAGGGTTTAGGGTTTAGGGTTTAGGGTTTAGGGTTTAGGGTTTAGGGTTTAGGGCTTAGGGCTTAGTGTTTAGGGTTTAGGGTGTAGGGTGCATGGTGCAGGGTGTAGGGTGCAGGGTTGGGGGTGTAAGGTTCAGGGGCCGAGTAGCCTCACACAGTACTGCGGGGGTGGTTTAGGCTTTGGAATGCTTTTGTAGGCGTTGGAATGCTCTTGGGGATGAGTGAGGGCTGCCATCGCGCGATTTGTTTTGCCACCCGCGATTTAGGATCTAGGAATTCGGGCCTAGGGCTAAGGTTTAGGGTTTAGGGAGACGAAGCTCAGCTTTCTGGCTTGGCTTCATACCAATGGGGGGGAGGGGGGGGGGGGGGTCTGCTGTAAATCGAGGGGTCTCTGTGCTGGTATATTCGTAGAATTTATCGTTCTAGTTTAACCCAAAACTCTAAACCCTAAACCCTAAACCCCAACAAGCCCTACGAGAGCCCCCGGCTGGAGCCTCCTGCGTGGAAGGCAAAAGACCAGCGTCAGTCCACCCCGGCGCAGTCACATAAATGCAATGTTTCATCCCTTTAGGGTCTGCAGGGAGTTTAACTTTAGGGTTTATAGGGTTGTGGGATTTGAAATTTCGGGTTTGCAAGGTTTTGGGGTTGAAAAGCAGCATGCAAAGCAGAATGCACATCGGAGAAACCCTTACCAAGCAACCTGAAATTTGCAGCAATAAACACCAACTAGACCCCAGAGCAACGCAAGAATAAAACGGCTTCCTTTCTTGAGTTTAAAGGGGCTTATAAGGGAAGCTAAACGACAAAAAATCGGAGAAGGGCCTACTCTCGGTCCTAGCCAGCTAAACACCCACAACGCCTTGCTGAATTGTCCTCTGCGGCACTCCGTCCGGAAGGCAACCGTGCTGATCTGCTGGCAGGTACCGGACCTGGCTATTCTCCGTAGGGGGTTCGGATCCTGGTTCCTTCGTGTAAGGCTAGGTGCAGCGGTGCAGCAACCTTTTCTGGTGAACGGCTGGAAAGGGGAATCCAACGCATGAAAAGGAGGATACGGGCACTGTCTTGCTTCAGCTGTCAAGAGGACTCTCCCCCAAACTATATGACCAAGCAGCCGCCAACTCGCAAACCATCTTGTGGCTTTGCCGTCTGTCCACTTCTTTCAAGAATTTTGTAGCTGGGCCGAAAGTAACTCACAATGCGCGTCGTCCTGAAGCCTAAAAAACTCTGGATCCTACAGCCCGAGCCCTTAAACCCTAAGCCCTAAACCCTAAACCCTAAACCGTAAACACCCTACACCCTAAACCCTAATCGTTGGCTGAGGATGCGGCGTAATCTGCCTGGTCCGGATCTGTGAGGGAACCGATCTGCGTGATGATGCGCCTCGAAGACCCAAGTCCAATTAAATGGGGTTTAGGGTTTAGGGTCATAAACACGTATATACAGACAGTGACGAGAGAGATGCAAAAAATGTATTAGTGGTCTTTAAAACGTAGAGTAGAGGGGAGGGCTTAGGGGCTGCTGCTGTTCCATTCGCATCACCTGTTCACAGGGGAGTCGACGGAATGCACCTTCAGCAGCCTGCGACTCGACGTGGGTTCAGGGTAGACAGGGTTCTGTAGGGTAACCCCCTAAACCCTAAACCCTAAACCCTAAACCCTAAACCCTAAACCCTAAACCCTAAACCCTAAACCCTAAACCCTAAACCCTAAACCCTAAACCCTAAACTCAGCACTTCGATGTTCAGAGGCTAGGTCGGCTTGGTGTGTTTAGGGTTTCGGGTTTAAGGTTCGGTTGTGTGTTTAGGGTGGCCACAGCAACTCAACACAAGCCCAAAAAAGAGGTGTGATATCAGGCAAGGCTCCCAAGGTACTGGTCTTCGTCTTCAAGACCTCTGAAGAATCTCTACGGCCAGTTGGGCATTCAGGGCCAGAAGGCCAAAGAAAACACAACCCTAAACCATAAAAAACTAAACCGCAAAGCCGTAAAATTCTAAGACCCTAAAATCCTAAAACTCTAAACCCGTTCGCAGGGCCGATCTACAGGGATCCTTACAGGTTGCTGCGGAAACTACATGGGTAGCTATGGGCTTAGGGTTTAGAATGATTACATGAGTAGTTAATTCTTTGTTCTTTTTTTTGTGGGGGGAAGATGTTAGTAGGGCAACCATCATTGAGCGGCAAAAACAACTTCATTCCACTTGGGCTTGCTGTAGTTGTAGAAGCCGCGGCTTCTACAAAGGGATGATGCTAGTAATTGCTTACTTGAAGGTTCACGGGTAGTTATAGGTAGGCTTGTACGTACCCTAAGCAAGCTTATAACCAAACATAGGCACAGTTACCCTACTTCTAACCCTGGATTAATAAACCCTAAACTCTAAACCCTAAACCCTAAACCCTAATAACTACCCATGACACCCTCAAGTAGGCGCCTGTATTAGGAGCGTTGGCCTGGGCGACTTCGACTCCCGTCTGGGCTTGTGAATCCCAGAACATGCTGAACCATGGAGTTGAAACCCTAAACCCTAAACCCTAAACCCGAAACCAAGTGTAGGGTACCTGTGGTTTAGGGTTTAGGGTTTAGGGTTTATAGAGTCCCGCATCTACTCACGCAAAAGTATTTGCTACAAAAAACGTAAAGTTAGAAGACTTCCAGAAGTATAACAACCCCTAAACCCTAAACCCTAAACCCTAATTAAACCCTATAATTCAACCCTAACCCCCTAAACCCTGAGCCCTCCATGCTCGTTGGACAAGTTGCGCTCGGACAGCCGCGGGTCACTGCGGAAGGCCTGCTGCTGGCATGTAGGAGGAAAAAAACAAGTGCCCCCTATTTGGGATGTCTCCCCTTCTCCTAGCAGTCCTTTATAGGGATGATCATAGGGGGGGAACAGCCTTACCTTTATCTAGACCCAAGAGTAACCCCCCCAATAACACAGGGTACCCCTTCGTTTGGTTTAAAGGGGTTTAGAAGGGAACCTACCCCCCCCCCCCCCCCCAAAAAAAAAAAAAAAATAATAATAAAGAATAAGGGCCTTAGTAACTCTGGGTCCCAGTTATGGTTTCAGGTCCCAAACACCATAGTCCTGGAGGGCTTTTTTTTGAGTCCCCAAGCCGAAAAGGATCAGGTATCCGGACCTTTCTGGGTGCCCTAAGCCCTACTCCCATCCAGCCCCCAATCCCTTTCAGGAAAATGCGCGCTGAGGTTTCTGTCAGCCATCGGAGCCCTCAAACTCAAACCCTAAACCCTAAGCCCTTTTTTTGGGCAACGGACTTTGGAGGCTGCCGGCAAACCCTAAACCGTAAACCCTAAACCCTAGAATGCGAAGCTTCACCGGCCACGCGAAGCCTTATGTTCCTAAAAGAACAGTCCTTAATCTAGTGTTTCTCTCAACGCCTTGTTAAACCCTCTCTTGAATAGGGCTCCTGATTCCCATTTTTCACTTGGAGGTCCATGGTACTTCTAACACGACTACTACTTGGAGGTTCGTGGGTAGTTTTAAGTAGGGTTGCAAGTAGGGCAACTATACATATCACCTGACTTAGGGTACATATAATCCTACTTATAACTACACATGAGCGCCCAAGTAGACACTACAATCCGCCCAAAACCGCCGCTTTACAGCAGCATATCTGTCGTGCGCCCGTGCATAACGTGGCTAGGATTGCACAGCCACTCAGATGAGGTGGCCTACAGCGTCATGTGAGCAAACCGGAAGTGCTTGAAGAGACACAGTCAAAGGTTTACGGGATTCCTGCAGCGCATCCCGTGGGTCATGTGGCTGCAGACTTATAAAACCTGCCGAAGCAAGCAATACCCTAAACCGTGACAAGCAGACGTCGGTGCCACATATATGGGAAGTTACCACAAAGAGCAGACAAAAAGGCCTAATACCACAGCCCTTAGCATTCATTATCTACTTCTCACCTTCGAGTATAGTCTTATGTGGGAAGTTACCACGAAAATTCCAGCAACTCTTTTGCATCCTGCAACTGGCGATCCCTGGTCGTCTGACACAGGTTGGGTGGAGAAGCCTTGCTCAAGTTGGGCCAGCAACAGGTCTGGAGGCTCATGGCTAGGTAAAACTAGGGTTAGAATGAGGCTAGTGTACCTTTGAGCCTGCTTCTTGCTCTCCAAGAGAACCTTCAAGTAGAGCTCTTTGACATCTTTGGGATTTCCGAAAATAGGGTTACTAAAGGGTGCCCGACTTGGTGTTCCTTTTAGAATTATACTATTTCGGGGCATATTAGGGGGACCCCCTTGTGTCTTGTACAACCCCCATGTTTGGAAATTGACCTTTTGGTTTACGGCTGGTGCCAACTAAAGGACAGCTACAGCCGGGGAGTTGCTTTATATATATATATATATGCCCCTTAGAACCAGCACAGGGTGTATCGAAGCCTCTTCTACGACTTCTTATAGATATAAACTGTTTCATGGATGGGGTGCTTGGTCCAGCTCAGAGCAGTGGCTGAAAATTGAGCAGGAGTGTGCTGAGCAAGTGAAGCTGCGCACAGGCCTGGTTCAAATGCGATTGTCGCTCCGAAAATGCCCGGCCCCAGCTCTGGCAGAAAGACGCGCACGTTCAACCCACTAAATAAGCAGACATCGATCTTCCACGCAGCACAAAGCTTAAGCTAAACCTTAAAACCTAAACCGTAAACGCTAAACCCCAAACCCTTTTTGCATCTGGACTCCTAACCCTAAAACCTAAACCCTGAACCCGGAACCGTAAACCCAAAAGGCCCTTGAAGCTTCAACCAACTTTAATCAAGCCCAGGACAAGGCTTCACCTCGACATTGAGGGGTTTTGAGGTTTAGGCAACGTGTTTTAGGGTTTAGGGCTAGGGTTTAGGGTTTAGGGTTCAGGGTTTAGGGCTTAGGGTTTAGGGTTTGTGAAAGCCGACCAATGTCCTTTTGGCATTGGGGAGCATCACGAGGATGGCCTTTGGAACCCCCTGAATTTTCCTAGACATGATCCACTTAGACCCAATAAGGGAAGATACGCAAGTACCCCGTCAGGGCCTACACCGTTTGGAAGCTGGGAGGAAGGAGGTGCCTCTGCAACCCAGGGAAGACATGAAAGTAACGAACGTCTCCCTAAACCCTAAACCCTAAACCCTAAACCCTAAACCCTAAAAGGGCCCACCCAGTTCAGAGTCCAGAAGGAGGCGGGAGCGATTGCAAAGAAGAAATCGAAAGACAAAAAACTCTCCGCCCACGCTGAGCTGCTAGGGTTTTAGTGTCTTTTGCAGGGCTTAAGTTTAGGGTTCTAATATGGCGCACCCAAACATCCACTACTTGCCCAAATCCCTCACACACCTTGAGATCTAGATGCAGATCATGCGGTTAAACCCGAAACCACATTTCTGGCATCTCTGGCTCGAAGTGAAACCTAGGTGTGCAGACACACGCAATGATCATAAAAAAGGACTAACAGTAACCGCACGAGTCGCATAGAAAGCCTTTTTTTACTTATACAGCGACATGAAATACAACGTTTGATATTACATATACATATATATATATATATATTCCATCTACATCTACAAACAAGGAATAACAGCTATGATATTGAACGTATGTGTGCATACACGAAAACCGAATATGCGTAGGGAGGATATGTAATTTGTTCTCTAATAGAGAAACCTAGTATACGGCTGAATACACAAAAATGTTGTATACATCAACAGACAACTACTATGCGCACACTTCTGATGTTACACATCTGCCAAATGGGGGTTTCCGAAATTAGGGGTACCTTTCTTGGGGTCCTTATTATAAGGGAACCCTGCTATTTAGGGTCTGTATCAAGGGTCCCTCATCTCCGTAAACCCCCAAATCTACCATCGACATGTCAGCAACCAGCGCTCAGAAAGGCGGGCGTTGTGACGAATTGCTTCGGATGCCGCTCTCGGGTCTAAGCGAAAGGAAGGCTTCTCCACATTCTGTCAGCCTTTGCCCTAAACCCTAAACCCTAAACCCCCTTCAATTGAGGACTGAGGCGTTAGGCTTCAGCATCTGAAATATCCGAGGGGCGGGGGGCTTGGGGGTTCAGGGCGTAGGGTTTAGGTAGTTTCGGTTGGCAGCAATCCATACACCCTAAACCCTAAACCTAAACCCTAAACCCTAAACCCTAAACCCTAAACCCGCAACCCTAAACGAGAGGGCAAGCATCCAAGGGCAAGCTGGGAAGGGCAAGATGCAGGCGAGAATGTCTTCTTTAGGGCGGTTTTCAGGGTTGAGTGTTTATGGTGTTTAGGGTTTGTAAGGTTTAGGGTTAGGGTTTAGCGATTTGTTGATACACTTCTCGAGGTTTAGGGTTTTGGGTTTTGGGTTTAGGCCCAGGGTATAGGTTTCAGGGCTTAGGGTAACTTCCAACATCCAACATCAGACACGCTTCTTGGCCCGTAGTCGCATTTGAGAAACATGGTCGCCTCACTTGCGAGAAAAATCGTCCGCGTCACCTGATCTGCGACACCTGGGCATCTGTGCCTGCGCATGACTGAGGGATGACACATGCACACATGCACGCATGCACGCATGCACACACACGCACGGAGACACACACACACACACACACACACACACACCCTAAACCCTAAACCCCAAACAATAAACCCTAAACCTTTGGCACAGGCTTGTCCCAGAACCTAAACCCTAAACCCGGACCCTAAACCGGCCCATCCCCTGCACCCCTCAAATGTCAAGGCAGCCTCTTCAAACGATCGCCGAGCTCGCAGCGCGCTGGCCCTGGATTTCCAAGGCTTACTAGAAACCATAGCGGGCTTAGGGTTCAACGATACAGGGTTTAGGGTTTAGGGTAAAACTATACAGGGCTTGGGGTTAAACTATATAGGGTTTAGGGTTTAGGGTGCAACTATAATGGGTCTAGGCTTTAAGGCTTTAAGGCTAGGGTTTCCAGTTGGGGGGTTCATATTCTCCTCTCTTCAAACAAGGTTTCTATGCCTGCCCCTTCAACAAAGGGGCGGTGCACCTGTGAGAAGCTCATGGGTGCCCCTCCTACCCCCCTCCATACTACCCCCCGCCAGGTTCCCCCCATAATTAAGGCTTTTTAGGGACAATTAAGCCTAATTAAGGTTATTTAAGGGGGGAACCTGGGGGGGGGGGGGGGCAGAAAAAAGAGAGGGGCTAGTAGGGGAGCCCATGAGAAGTAGTAACCCGCAGGCCAAGCCGAAAAGTGCAAGATGAGATGCCAAGGTGCCAGCGAATTTCGAGAAACGGCCCCAAACGCACAACCCTTTGATTGAAACATATTCCCTGAACCATATAAACCCTATAAGCCCCAAACCCCAAACCCTCAATAGAATGGTGCTTTGAAACATGTTGGGATCTAGAATCCTTTGTTTATTACATATTATTACTACTCTTCTTATTGCTAGCGTTATTGTGATTACTATTGTTATTTTTATTGTTGTTATACTTATTGTGTTATTATTATTATTACTATTATTATTATTATAATTCTTATTGTTATTGTCATTGCTATTATTACTAATATTATTCTTATTATAAGTATACATATAAGTCTGAAAACATATATATATATGTATATATTTATGTATATATCTCGAGACTCTTTTTTGGAGGGGGGGTTGGGAGTTCAGCTCCGGGCCTTGATAGCTTTGATCTTTGATCCCTCACAGGACACTCCGGGCGAAACCTTAGGGTTAGGGTTGAGGGTTTAGGGTTTAGGGTTTAGGGTTTAGGGTTTAGGGTTTAGGGTTTAGGGTTTAGGGTTTAGGGTTTAGGGTTTAGGGTTTAGGGTTTAGGGTTCAGGGTTTAGGGTTTAGGGTTTAGGGTTTAGGGTTTAGGGTTTAGGGTTTAGGGTTTAGGGTTTAGGGGTCGATAACGGGCTGAGGGTCTCGGGGTTTGGGGATCAGGAATCTTTTTTGATGAGTACTACTGCTGCTACTCTTTCAATTATTGCTAGTATGACTATTATGATTAATGGGTTGAGGGTCTCGGGTTTTTTCTTGTGATGTTCCCTCTTATACTAGCAGTCCTTAATAGGGAAGAGTGCTCAGCGATTCCGCTGAACCGCGCAATCCTGGGGATGGGAAGTTACAGGGTCTTATATGTTGCTCTTGCAGCATGTGCTTGCGCTCCATCATTAGGAACGTCTAGCTCTAGTGGACGATTGGCACGGCAAATCCTCGATGTCATACACTGGACGGTGTGAAGGGTCTTTATCATCCCTGTGCCCACCCAAACCACGAACCAACACATGGGAACAACCAGCCCGGACACACTTCGCCTTCGGCGCGCCCGGACGCAGCTCATCACTGTAGAGCTCGTCATCCTCATCTGTAACCTGCATGGGCATGTGGATTCGAGGGCGCAGATTTTGTGCACTACTATATGGGCGGCACCCCGTATTTTTGCGTTGGAGTTGCAGGCCAAACGCTGAGGAGCAGGGGTCAAAGAGCTGAAAGGGCTCAGGGCAAGCATTGGGGTTTAGGGTTTACGGGCTCCTGCTAGCGGATGCCTAAAGCTTCCGACATATTCGGGGCCTCAACGGCATGGAAGATTGTACTACTTTGGCCCTAAAACCCTAAACCCTAAACCCCAAACCCCAAACCCCAAACCCTAAACGCAAACCCTGAACCTACACCGAATTCCTGGGCTTGGGGGAGTCGGTCCAAGGTTTTAAAGCCCATGAGCGCACGAAACAAGCCACGTAGCACAAAGAACAGGGGTTCCGGGTTTGTTTGGGGAAAGGGTTTGTTTGGGGACTGAAGAGGGGAGGGTTTAGGGTTTAGGGTTTAGGGTTTAGGGTTTAGGGTTCAGGGTTTTGGGTTTCAGGGTTTAGGGATTGGTGGGTGTTTCAAGCCTCTGGGGGGGAAAGAAGAGGCCGACCCTGCAGACCCCTATGCTACACTTAACCCTATCCTTCCAGGGACCCAATTCAGAGGTCCCGAGGACCTTTAATAGCCTAAACTTTACGTCCCTAGAAGGATGAGGGTTGGGATGCTCCCCCTTTTGCTAACAGTCCTTAATCGGGGTACCCCCTATTGTAATCCCCTATTCAGGACGGTTAGTATAAGGAGGAACATCCCAAGATAAGGGTTTAGGGTTCAGGGTTTAGGGTTTAAGCAAAAGAGCCTGTCAAAACATCCCCACTTTCTACACCGAAACCCCTCACCGCTGGCCTCTTCCACCACCCGGGGGTCGGCGGGGTTGGTGAATCCATCCTCGGCATCATCCCAACAGGGTTTAGGGTTTAGGGTTTAGGGTTTAGGGCTACTTGCAGGTTCATGGGTACCTATAAGTAGGGTTTTCAAGTACTCTAAGTTTGCTTAGAACCAGTTGTAGCTATAGCTACCCTACGTAGAACCCCACGCCAAGTGAACCCTAAACTACCCTAAACCCAAACCGTAAACTACCTGCACAGCTCCCTAGGGGAGCTGCAGGCGAAGCACCAGATAGGGATTCTGGCCATGCATTGGGGATGCGAATGCTACTTGGGGGTTTCATGGTACTTGTTAACCAATTATATCTCCGCTTACTACAAGTGGGTTTTAAGTACAGTCCCTTTTGAACCTAGGGCCTGCGGGGCATGCTCCCAGGGTTCTCTACAACAATGCATCTTGCGCACCTCATGCCGGGAATCTTGCGATGTTTGCAGCATGCGTCTGCAATCGATCGGACCAACTCAGTCTACCAGCTTTCCAATAGTTGATGTCAGGCTGTCAGACTTCAAGGTTTTGGGCACGAGGCTTCAGAAAAGCCCCAAAACCCTAAACCCTAAACCCCAAAACCCTAAGCCAGGGTCCGGCCGCTGGGTCGGGAGCAATTTATATGCCAGCGTGGACCCCAAACAGTGAAAGACCATGTGCGCCTAGGGGTTTAGGGTTTAGGGTTTTTCGCCGAAAGGCTACGACCGTTTCGCATTTGGGAGGAACCCAGACGTCCAAAAGCGACGACCATTTCGCATGCACAGAAGCAAAAAAGGCAACGACAGTCATGCATTTCGCAAACAAAAACGATCACAGTTTCGCCGGCCACGCCCACGCGTAGGCGAGAGCGCGACTTTGGTCCAAAAGCGAGCAAGCACGCGGCAACCTATACCTACCCCGCTTATACCCCTTCACGTTTGAACCACTTAATGTTGACACACTGTTTTCGAAAGCTACACCTTAATTGTAGGGCTACAATTTGTGAAACAAAGCAATCATCTTGCTTGTAGGAAAAAAAGAGGCCCCCCCCCTGGCACCCAGGCCTTAAACTCGAGTCCCTGAACCCTGAACCCTAAACTCTCCAAAAAAAAAAACAAGCCCCCCTTTCTAGTGACAAGGAAAGGCAGTGATTCTTATGGTTGGAAATTGAAAGTTCAAGGTTCCAGGGTTTAGGTGTACCTCATAGCATGTCTTCATGATGGGACGAGCAATGGGTAGGCCCTAAACCTTAAACCCCCAACCCAGATCCTAAACCCGAAGCCCTTTCCCTTTTGCCACAGGCTAGGGTTTGGGGTAAACCCTAAACACCAAACCTCAGACCCCTTTTGTAACCCAGGACTGCCAGGCCCCGGCCTGAGATGCAAACCCCAGACCCTAAACCCCAAACCCTAGACCCCAAACCCCAGACCCCAAACCCCAAACCCTAAACCCCCAAACCCTAAACCCCAAACCCTAAACCCTAAACCTTAAACCCCAAACCCTAAACCCCAAACCCTAAACCCTAAACCCCAACCCTGGAGGCCGGGGACGCCAAGTTTCTGGTGGCAGTGCCCCGGCTCCGATGTAGGTCCTATAGGTGCCCTCCGCATCCTTCACAGAGGCTCCGGGATGTGGGGTTTAGGGGTTTAGGGGTTTAGGGGTTTAGGGGTTTAGGGTTTAGGGTTTAGGTTTATGTTTTAGGGTTTACGTTTGAGGGTTCAGGTTTTAGGGCTAGGGTTTAGGTTTTAGGGTTTAGGGCTTAGGGCTCAGGGTTTTGGGTGTAGTGTACCCCTGGAGGGTTAGCTGCTTCGGCTTCAGTTTCAGGAGGTTCGCTGTGGGCTAGGCTTCCCCAAAACCCTAAACCCTAAACCCTAAACCCTAAACCCTAAACCCTAAACCCTAAACCCTAAACCCTAAACCCTAAACCCTACAGAGGGTACTTGTTTTGGTAACGGACTGAGCCACACCGCGGGGCAACACGTGGAGAGCTGAAAGAGTTAGAAATCTCCTGTCATGGAGTCACCCAGTGCATCGGACAAAAGTTTTGGGGGTTCGGGTTCCAGGTTGAGGGAGTAGAATATTAGGGTTTAGGGTTTAGGGTGCACATCCCCCTAGCCGATTGTTATATCACTGCTTACAGGAGAGTGCCAGGGTACACCTAAAACCCATAAAAAGGAGGTGCGGAAAAGTCAGCCACTTCGTCTCGCCTTGGCGGGCTTGATGCTCAGGATCCAGGTCAAGGCCTTGCTAGCGGCTCAAGAACTTGCTTCTGGTTTTTCGTTTTACATTCCCTAAAGCCTAAACCAAACCCTAAACCCTAAACCCCAAAGTGGAATGGCAGTAGCACAGCCAGAAACAGCCACCCCCCAACATCAGCATGGCGACAGCAAGTCTTTGAAGCGCCCTGCCCGCAGCGTGAGTGCACATGCCACATGATAGAGACTTTTGCCATCTCAGGTGTACACATACATATATGCAACTGGCGGCACAAGGAAACCACATCTGGGAGAAAACCCTGTGCTCCACACTACAGAAGTGCCGTCATGTGCAGCACCCCGAAAAAATGGCGTGTGAGCCTCACATGGCCAACCCTGCGCAGCAGATAGCCCGAGATACCCACCACTTGGGGGGGTTTACGATAGTAGGGTACCTTATTGGGGTCCTGATTATCAGAAGATCCTACAATTGGGTTTCTATCTTCGGGGTGCCTCAGTATCGTAAACCCCCATTTGGATTAGTTGCCGCGCCGCCGCGCTGGCCAAAATAAACCTCCCTAACCCTAAACCCTAAACCCTTAACCCTAGACCTAAACCCTAAACCCTCCTTGTAGCGCTCAAGAGACAACGCAGCCGCGACTTGCTGGCTTCGGAGGGGCCGCGAGGTCCTCCGAATCGGCCGAATGCTCCGAGGTCTCGGCGCGGACCTGTGCCTGCGATGCCTGCGGCTCGGCCGGCGCCACGGGCAGCGCGAGGCCGCTCTCCAGAAGCCCGAGGTCGCAGCTGAAGCGTTGCTGCGTGGCCTGCAAGACCTGTGCGGGCTTGGGGGCCCCAGAGGTAGCGTCTTCCATGTATGTAGTACGTATATATATATATATAACATGTACATCTGTTTTCAACATATAACTGTCGACATACATAGCATATGTCTCTCTCTATATATGAACATATGTAAGTAAATACATATATATATATATGGTACCCCCCCCATGTGCCTGCCTCTCTGTTTTTTGCTGCAGGTATCTCACGACATGTTTTGCAGGATCTTTTTCCGTTTGAGAGTTCAGTTTTTTCGACTTATGTAGAGTTGGGTTTGGGGTTTCTTTTAAGAATCAAACCAAATAGGGCTTGAGCAGCGGTTGGGACTACAGCATCGCCAGCATCAGTTTATACTGCAAAATTCTGTACCGCCCCGAAGACCAATTTAGCAGACTGTCAGTCTGGCTGTTTGGAAATGTGGGAATTTTGCGAAGTGAAGTAAGTTACCGTACAGCGTTTTTGCCTTTGAGACCTCCAAAGTGCTGTGCTGTACTGTCCCAAAATATCCAATGCTTTAGAAGTGTGCCGAAAGGAAAAACTTGCGAAACGTTGTACCGTCCCAACAAAAATCTTCACACACTAAAATGGCCTGGAGGTGGTACAACACAGCATTTTGCTGATATTTGCTTAAAAAGATTGTTCTTTTTGGGACAGTACAGCTTTTTTTGCAGTCTGGGGCCTCCACATTGCTGTAGTCCCCAGCCCAAATACCCATGTTTTAAGGACAAACTTGCAAAAAAAAGCTGTGCTGCAAAAACACAACCTCGGGGCACTGCATGGCCGGGAGGTTCCAAGGCGGACAGCACCCGCGTTTTTTTTGCATGTGTTTGCTCAAGACGTGTTTTTGTTGGGACAGTACCGCGTTTTTGCAGTCCGAGGCCTCCAAAGTCCTGTACTGTCCCAAAAAGACCAATGCTTTCAAGGAAAAACTTGCAAACTGGTTGTACTGTCCAAAAAAGACACAAGCATATATCTTCACAGGCCTCGGGGCACTAAATGGCTTGGAGGTTCTTTTTTTTGCCAGCGGTTTTTTGGTGACAGAACACTGTCAACAAGGAAACCAACGGTTTCAAGCAAGCAATTGCAAACATGCTGTACTGTCCAAAAAGAGACAAAAGCGCATATCTTCAGAGACCTCGGGGCACAAAATGGTTTTGAAATTCCAAAGGTTTTTTGCACAGTACAACATTTTCCTTCATGTGTTAGGAATGTGTACCATACATGCTACTGGGCGCGGCTGGTCGCGGTTGGGGTCCGGCGGGGAACGCTGTGCGCGGATGGTCGCAGCTGAGGTCTGGCAACGGCTAGGAGGAGGATGCGGCGCAGGAGGGGGCGCAAGGCGAGGAGGAGAAGGAGATGAGGCTGACATAAATCTAACAACCCTCACCTGACAGGTGGGGAAAAACAACCATCTTTTAAGCAAAAATGCTGTACTATCCCCCAAAAAGCCACGAAAAACAAACCATTTGGGCCATTTCATGCCCCGAGGTCTCTGAAGATAGGTTTTTGTTGTCGTACAGCGTTGTTTGCAATGACAGCATTGGCTTAAGAATCGAAATCTCGGGCTTCCAGTGGCGAACTGTGCACCCAAACCACGAACAAGCTCTACAAGTGAGCTGCAGACCCGACACAGAAGGGGCCCTTAAACCCTAAACCCTAAACCTTAAACGCTAAAACCTAAACCCTCAACCCTAAGACCTAAATCGTCTTCGCGAATTCCCTGCCAAAAGCCGCCGTCGTGTGTGTCATTCTGCACATCTGTATTACTTGAGCACACCTTGAACAGCCATTGGTTCAAACCACGTGCTCAAAATCACAAAAATGTAGGCGCATGAGGGGGTGGGGGAGGGGGGGGGGGAGGGGAGGGTAATCATGTATGTATATATATATACATATAGCAATATACGTTTCTATATAGATAGTTAATTTATGTACCATGTGTTGTATATGTTTCTGCAAAAAAGTATCAAGTATCTACAGCATGAATAGCATATATCGCATATATAAATACATATATATATAGAGAGAGAGTGTGAGAACACACACGATAAATCTTTCTCTGCCGTGCAATCCCCGAGGGTCGCTATGCAAGGACACGAAAAGCAGGCTAGGATATCGGGAGGATACATACATATTTATATGTATATATAGATATACATATATATATATATACATATATATATATATATTTATTTAGTATATCTTGTGTATACAGGCAATGAGTATATGTAAATATCTACACTATATATTCATATAGCGTACGAAAACCGGGCACTCACCTCCCGCACGTGGCGCTTGACAAAGTCGTTCACCTCTGCGAAGCCACCTGAGTATTGTTAATATAGTCTGTATGCATATTTGTCTATAGAGAAAAGATGCATATTGCAAGCGTATAAGTATATATGTAAAAATATGCATCGAAAATTACAATGTATATAATATGTATATACACATATAAAGCCAGTTGTAATTTTATAACCTGATATGCATAGCATCAGACATGTACAGTAGTGTGTACATACATATATAGTGTGTGTAAACATATATATGTAGTCTGGAAATACAAACCTCTATATATACATATATATAATATATATATATATATATAGATGTATACACACTCATAGAGCATCTCGAAGCCACCAGACTGCACAACCAGTGCGTCAATCATCTCCTTGTCCTCCTCGCAGCTGTAGGGTTTAGGGTTTACACAGAACGTTTCTACAGGTTTTAACTATACTCCCCTTAGAACCTTAATAAAAATAATATGTTTAATATCCTCTTGGGTTATATAAAAATAAAAAATCATCCCAAGAGGGATATAGTTAAGGCCTAGACAAAAGGTTTCGATAGGGTTTAGTAGGGCCTCTATGCCCCAAAACCCTAAACTCTTAAACCCTAAACCCTGAACGGCTCCTGGCAGCTGGCCCGAGCGTTCCTTGGCTTTGGAGTAGACCCTGAAAAAAAGTATATACATTTTAGGTATAAGTAGCTATAATAGAAACCCCCAACCAACAAAAAGTATTGTAAAGTATAGTACTCCAAAAAAACCCAGGTTCTGCAAGTCCAGGGTCGCCAGCTTCCGGGAGATGGCCAGCGCTGCGTCGAGGCTGCAACTCCCCGAGGCGAGCACCCCGGAGGGCACGCAAAGGAACAGACCCCGGAAGCGGGCGTCCTGCGTGTGTGTGTGTGTACATATGTGTATATAGATGTATATAGTATAAGACATTTCAAATCAATAAACTAACAAATAAAGAACAAATTATAAGTTAACTAAGTATATATGTGTGTGTATTCAGACGACTGATCCTTATGTAATTGGAGTGTATGTATCTATAGTTTAAATGTATTTACAGACATATGTGTAGGCGTCCTCCTGGCTGAGCTGCAAAGTTTGCAGCAGCTCGAACAAACACCAGGAGCGTTCCAGGGGCAAGGCTTCATCGTCAAAGATCATGGCGGTCCCCTGACAGCTGCCGCCACGCAAGGCCAGGTAGAACGAGGAGGCCACCCAGCCATCCGAGCCTCCCAACTCTTCGCCCACGCGCCACTGATTGTTGCTAAAGGAGCAGATCCAGTAGCAGAGATCCTCCCAGGCACCGGTGGCCAGACTTTCGCTGTGCTTGCGGACGCAGTCCACGAAGTGCTTGAATGGTGTGCCCCAAAAATGACTGACAAACCATTGCACCTCGCTGGGGCCGGCCAGCTCTGCATAGGAGAGACGTGTGGGTTGGGTGAGCGGTATGATGAGGTTCTGGGCCACATAGTACATGCTTCGTTCACCCAGGTAAGCCACAAAATACTGGAAGAAATCATGCAATTGTGCTGCTGTGATGGCCCTGTGCGGGCCGCGTTGGCAGGCACTTGGCCAGGGGTTACGTTCCCGAAGGCGTTGTCGGAACCGGTGCCGGCTAAGGGCCAAAGCTGATCGGGAGTTGGACCAATAGATGCGCAAGTGTGCTAGCGCAGCACAAAGAATGGCCGCACACACTACTGAGATGATTTCTGAGGCCGGCAGCTCGCAAAACACACAGACAATAGCTGAGATGACCATTGAGGCCAGCAACCAAAGCCAGAACGGTATGCCAAGCCCAGTCCAGTAAAGAGCAAACTGAGGTGAAAAACGCAGAAAGCCCTTGTTTGTGTCATAACACGTCTCAGCTAGCGCCTTGAGATGCTCTTTGTCATGCAACAAGAGCCTGCGAAAACCCAAGCTTTGTACCCGGAAGGCCTTCCCATCGAGCATGGGGACCCCGGTGCCGAAAAACCAAACTTCAGGCAACCATCGCAGACAAGGCAGGAGGCAATGCACGCTAGCAGTGGTAACGACTGTGCCAGCCCCGCGCTCAAACCCCACGTCTTCCACAGCGATAGGGAGGCCAAGCATAACGGGGAAGACCAGACAACCCAGTAAAGAACACAAAAAGAGCACGACAGCACCGTAGATGGTACTTGCCTTCACCCGGCAAGTCTTCCTTTCAGGGTCGGACGTGTACCCTGCTGCACAACGTTCACAAACACCCTTGCCTTTGGGAGGGGACACAAAGTTGACTTGGCATCGTTGGCAGGGTTCATTGCCTGAAGCAGCTTTGCCGTATCCAGGGTCGCACTTCTGGCACGACAGCAGGGATCGATTTAAATTGGAGTTGAGACTCCCGGCTCTGTTTGGCATAATTGGCTTCAGCTCAAATCCAACAGGGCACATGCCCTCGAGGCAAGTGTTCAGACCATCGCTGGTACCAAAGAAATGTTCATTGCAATTGCAGCTCGCGTTTCCTCTGGCCAGGTGCTGCTCCAAGACCGAAGGAGCATTGGCACTCACGAAGACGTCGTCCACACAGATGCCCCGCTTGTAGCCTAGGATGGCCCTTGAAAAAAAACATCTCTGAAACATTTCCTGAACTCGATCCTCTTAAACCCAACAAGAGAGCATACTTTAACATCCCTTATAAGGGCCTAGTAGCAAGCAATTCGATCCTCTTAAACCCAACAAGTGAAAATCTTGAATATCTCTTATAAGGGCCCAGTAGCAAGCACCCTCCCCTGCCTCCACGCCAGCGCAAGGCTGACAGCTGCTGAAACCCGTGAAGCGCTTGGAATAGCCCGCGGCGCAACCCGAGCAGTCCGAGAAGCGCCGGTCCTGGACCCAAGGGTTTCGGGTTTAGGGTTTAGGGTTTGGGGTTTCGGGTTTAGGGTTTGGGGTTTGGGGTTTAGGGCTACGATCTTAGGGGTACCTTATTGAGGTCCTCACTCTAAGGGGATCCTGCTGTTTGGGGGGTTTGTATTACTACTAATTGCTAAAGCACGCCCCCAAAGAATAGAAACATACTCTTCCTTTTTATGGGATCCTGCTATTTGGAGGTCTTTTTTAACTACTAATTGCTTAAGCACCCCCCCCCAAAAAAAAAATAATAAATAATAATAATAATAACAATAATAAAAACATTTTCTTCCTTATAAGGGTAATATAGGGGTTGTTGTTTTTAATTCTTTCGAGGTTCTTGATAGCAAATAGTGGTAATCTAGGAATGCAAAGGGCGCCCTTTTGTGGTTTAGGGTTTCGGGTTTAGGGCTAGGAGTTGACAAAGGTGCCCTTTTTGGCTTGAAGGTGCTGATAAGGGAACCCAAAACCTTAAAAAAGGAAACACGGGACTCTTCTTGGCTTGAAGGTGCGTAGAAGGAACCTGAACCTCAAAAAAAAAGGGAATACATTACAAGGGCCCACTCTTGGTCCCAGGGTCCCTCTAAACCCTAAACCCTGAACCCTGAACCCTGAACCCTGAACCCTGAACCCTAAACCCTAAACCCTAAACCCTAAACCCTAAACCCTGAACCCTGAACCCTAAACCCTAAACCCTCCCAGGGTCCTGGTTGCAGTTGCACTCGCCGCTGGGCTTGCAGCTCCCACTGCTGCTGCAGCGCGCAGTGACCTCGCAGAATCCCTTCTGGAAGAAGCCTTGGCTGGCCCCCTTACAACCCTTGTTGCTCGGATGGCCGTTGAAACCCTCTGAAAAACAGGTTTAGGGTTTAGGGCTTAGGGCTTAGGGTTCAGGGTTCCTGAATATGATCCTCTTAAACCCAACTGAGGGAAAGTACAAAAAATATCCCTTTGGGGCCCAGAAGCTGAGGGTGCCATCCAGGCCACCAGCCAGCAGGCCCCACTCCCCTTGCCAAGGCACCAGCTGAACCACGGAGGTGCGGTGGCTGATGTCGGCCACGGGCGGGAAGGGGCTTGAGCCTCCTGGTAGCCCGTGTCACCACATGATAGCCCTAAACCCTAAACCCTAAACCCTAAACCCTAAACCCTAAACCCTAAACCCTAAATCCCTAAATCCCGAAATCCCGAAACTTAAGGGTACCCTGACGGTACCCTTTTTTTCCGGGGCCGCTTTAGAAGGGAGCCCAGAACCCCCCAAAAAAGGCAACAGGGCACAACACTGGGCGACCAAGTAAACCCTAAACCCTAAACCCTGAACCCTGAACCCTAAACCCACCAAGGCCTCTTGAGTTGTTGAGCTCATGCAGCTCACCGCCATGATCCAACCAGAGGTGTAGTCTACCTGTTGCGTATTCGCCTTAGTAGCCCAGTAACCATACTATAATAAGGTTAAGGGTTTAGGGTTTAGGGTTTAGGGTTGCCCTTTTTCGGGTTGGTTGCTTTATGACAACCTTGAACCCCCAAAAAGGAAAAAGGGTACCACTGGGCTACCAAGCTGCTCAAGAAGAAGTCCAAGTTGCCATCCCCGTCATAGTCTAGAACCTGCATTCGCGCAGCCGCCGGTCCTGGTACACGAATCCCGCCAAAGGGGTTTGAGTCACCCGACCGGAGGTGCAAGCTGCCACCCGCATTTTCCCAATACCAAATCTCAGCAGCCTTGCCGCTTGATCTTACGAAGCCAATGAGATCCATATCTCCATCGCTGTCCCAATCAGCACTATGAACCTCACATATCGTTGGGGTGGGTGCGTCCCCAATACCCGCATCCATATCGATCGAGGTAAAGGGACTCTTGTCGCCAGTTTGCCTCCTCAAGCTGCCATTGGCCAGCTGTTCCCACAACTCAACACGAGTCGAAGGCCAACCGGATACCGCCAGCACATCCATGTCTCCGTCCGAGTCCCAATCCACCACTTCAACAAAATGCGCTCCTCCTGTCACGTCTTGCAGCGGGTTGTCGTCTGTGCGAGGTAGGAAACCTCCAGATGCGCCCTGCCAGAAGGAGATCGTGCCATCCCTGTTCAACATCACCACATCCAAGAAGCCATCCCCATCCCAGTCGACTGCATTCCTTGGGAACCAAATGAAAACCCTAAAAATGGGACCATATGCCCTTTACTTCTGCAATCCTTACTAGGGTACATGAACCATAACCCTTTTAGGTCTCATTTGGTCCTCAAGGTTCGGGAAAGCCCGGGTGTCAACCTTGATGTCGAAGAAAGGGTTTGCCGCAGGGCTCCGTAGCTGAAACGACTCCTCAGCCTGAGGTCGCTGGACGCAGACCTTAGCTGTCCAGTACCTAGGGGTTTTAAAGGTTAACCTTTGGGATTCGAAGGGGAATCTACTAACCCAAAAAGGTTAAAAGGTTACCTACTCTACTACTAAGAGACTCTGGTGGAACCCTGAGAGGCCTGGAACAAGGCGGGCAAGCCCTGGCCAAGCCGTGCCAGGGCAAACTTGCTCAGCTTGCTGTGGAAGGAGATCTGGGCCACTCTTTCCATGCTCCAGTCTTCCATCCGCTCGTAGACCTGTAGGTTCGTGTTCGAGGAGTGGGCAACCACAAGGTCAAGGTCCCCATCGCCATCCCAATCGACAGCCTGCACCTCGGCAGCCAAGCAACCATAACATGGTTTAGGGTTTAGGGTTTGGGGTTTAGGGTTTAGGGATTTTACTTTTTTTTTTTTTTTTTGGGGGGGGGGGGGGGGGTTCCTTGATAAGGGAACCCAGAACCACAAAAAAAGGGGCAACAAAAAGGGCACCACACACTGGGCTGCCAAGGCGCCGCAGCAGCTCCCAGGGAGCCGGTGCTGCCAAAGCCAGCCAGCGGATTGGGGGCACCCTCCAACCTAGTTCATGGTTGGGATAATATTAAAAGTCTAAATTTATCTTCCTTATTGGGTTTAAGTACCCTTAAAAATGTAAAATGGTACCCAACTATGACCAAGCAACTGCTTGAGAGACCCGGTGGGGCTCCGATGGAAGAACAGCAGGAGGTCATCCTTGCCTCGTGCGCTGAGGATGAGATCCAGGAACGAGTCTCCATCCCAATCAACAAAGTGTGGAAAGCAAAGCGTCCTGCACAGCTCAGACACCCGCGTCGCATGAAAGGGGTTGTCCAAGCCTGTCCGGGAATAGAAGCCACCATCAACATTCTCCCAATAGAAGAGCATACTTGCATTCCATGGAAGCATGCTCGGCCATAGACCAGTTGAATCTACTGCGACGAGGTCCAGGTCACCATCATGATCCCAATCAACTGCTTGCACAAACGAGCCATAAGGAAACTTCATGCCTCCAATGGTACTGTTGCCCTCGACCAACCCCCCGTCATGTTTCACAATTGAAGCTCTCCCCCCAACGTGGCTGACAAGGAGATCCACCTGCCCATCCGCATCCAGATCTACAGCTTGCAGGCCCATAATCGGGCCTTTCTCCGGCAAGTCCAGGCAGGCATCCGGTGGTCCGCAGGGCTTCCTCAAACTGTACCAGCGTCCATGGCAGGAGTTTGGTTCCGATTTGCAGAACCTGTCGCTGTCGCCTGCCTGGCAGTCGAAGAAGGCATCACAGACTGCCAGCAGCACACAGAAAACGCGCGCCGGGACACGCCTCATCGCGGCCCCGCGCTGAGCTTTCTTTGTTGAAATGCGCTACAAGGTCCTAGCAAACAGGGATAGCGAAGCTTAGTAAGGGGCAAAGCTACATGTGCTAACAGATACTTTAGTTGTTGACAGCTTGTCCGAAGCATAAGTTCCGGTTTGTTACGCCCCGTCTGATTTCAATCACCAGCAGAGCCCACACAAAGACAGTTGCACAAAGAAACCAAAGTCTTCAACTCAGCATTGCGCCGAAACTGAAAGCCGACATCTGAGTCTCATGACCTCTTTAGCTCTCATGGAAGGATTCCTACTACTTACGCTGGCAGTCCGCTTGGGTCTTTCGAACGGCTTCAAAATCAGCATCGAAGCCATTGCAGCCTGTGCAAGAGAGCTGTTGCATGCTGTTGGGATGCAAACAGCCATGGCCGGCATGGTCAAAGATGCCTGCCCAAAACCTGAAGCCCGAAACCGCGACAAGTAACCTTGGAGCAGGGGGCTAAGTCAAGCGTTTGGCAGGCTTAGGGAGGGTTTGCCAAAAGACTGTGAGCCAGCTTCTCCCACAACGGCTCTCTGAGCCCAGCCAAACACAACGCTTTCAACCTTGGATAAATAAACCCTCCTCGGCTCTTCCCAAATTAAACCTTAGTAGCCCAGTAACCACATTATAAGAAGGGCACCATTTTTTTGTTTGTTACTTTCTACGGGAACCCAGAACCAAAAAAAGGGTAAAGGGTACCTCTCGGTCTACCAAGCAACCCTAAACCCATAAACCATAAACCCCAAACCCTAAACCCTAAACAAGAAACAACAATCCTCGGCTCCTCCAGAGGACTTCAGGTGCGGACTTCGGGGCCAGAAAAATGTAGAATGACTTGTGGCTCCCTGAGGCCAGAATACGCTAAAACCCTGAAACCCCCAAACAAACCCTAAACCTGAAAAGCCCTAAACCCTGAACCCTGAACCCTAAACCCTAAACCCTAAACCCTAGACCCTGCTTAAACCACTAGGATTCTGAGACTGCAATGCGTGGACCCTCTAGGCTTGACCATTGCTTGCGGTACTACTAGTTGCTTGAGAACCCCCCCCCCCCACACACACACAAAAAGTCAAAGATAGTAATCCCCCGAGTACCCTTATGAGCAAGAACACTTTCGACTTTTCGGGGGAGCTCTTAAGCAAGTAGCCTAAACCCAAAACCCTAAACTCGAAACCTTTTTGTTTGGGGGGGGGGGGGGGATTCTTAAGCAAATAACAGTGCAGTAGGAGTTTGGCCAGGGTACCCAAAGCACGGCGCCACCGATCACGAAGAGCCAGACAGGAAAGCTGACGCCTCAAACGTGGGGCAAGGAGTGTACTTGGCTGGAGAGTTTTAGGGTTTAGGGTTTAGGGTTTAGGGAAACTTTAGGGTTTAGGCTTGAGGGTTTATGGTTGGGATGTTCCCCACTTCTACTAACAGTCCTTATTAGGGATTATAGTACCCCCCCTCTTATAATCCCTATTAGAGGCTGTTAGTGTAAGGGGAAACATCCCAAGTTTAGGGTTTAGGGCCAGCCGAAGCTCTCCTTGGGGTTTAAGTGACTTTTTGCGGCTTAGGGTTTAGGATGTAGTCCCTACTTGGAGGTTCATGGTACTTATAACCCACTTATACCCCGCTTATAAGCCCCTTAAGTGCCCTGAGGTGGCTATACTTGGGTTCTAAGTTCAGTTTTTATTGGGTTATTAATACCATGAACCTCCAAGTAGAGAATCCAGGTCCCCTCAGCGGGTACTCCTGCCCTCCTCCTCCTCCTCCTCCTCCGACCGCCAAACCCGACTCCCTAAACCCCAAACCCTAAACCCAACAAACACACACACACACACACCCACACCCACACCCACACCCACACCCACACCCACACCCACGCACACACGCACACACGCACACACGCGCACACATACGCACACGCACGCACACGCACACACACGCACACACGCACACGCGCACACGCGCACACACATGCACACAGAGACAGAGAGAGAGAGCGAGAGAGAGAGAGAGAGAGAGAGATAGCGAGAGACAGGGAGAGAGACACACACACACACACACACGCACAAAAAAAAAAAAACAGAAGATGCTCTGAACCTTGAGTGTGTAGCTGATGAGCTTTCTTTTGAGGAGGGACTGCAGTGCAGCTGATGAGCTGAAACCCGACACCCCAGACCCGAAGCTGCGACTCTAGGGTTCACCTAGGGTTCAACCTTCTCGCCCCTTGAGAGAAAAAGGGGAAGCGCAAGCGACACGAAACTGTCCCTTTTTTGGAGAGTTCTTGAGGACCCTACGAAACCTTCAGCCCGAGGTGCCCATGAAGGTGTCGGACTCTTTGTCCAGCATCCTGGGCTTGAGCGGGCTAGGGTTTAGGGTTTAGGGTTTAGGGTTTAGGGTTTAGGGTTTAGGGTTTAGGGTTTAGGGTTTAGGGTTTAGGGTTTAGGGTTTAGGGTTTAGGGTTTAGGGTTTAGGGTTTAGGGTTTAGGGGCTTTCTGGGATTGGGAGAGCGGTGCCCCATGCGCGGGGGCTTCCCAACATCGTGGTGACCTTCGTTGGAAGGCTACTCTCTTTCAGGTAAGGCAGTACCATGGGCCCTGAGTTCATCGAGGCGATGGGCTCCTTCCGGAAAAGGATGCCCAACCCTAAACCCTAAACCCTAAACCCTAAACCCTAAACCCTAAACCCTAAACCCTAAACCCTAAACCCTAAACCCTAAACCCTAAACCCTAGCCCTAACCCTAAACCCCAAACCGTAATCCCTAATCCCTAAACCCTAAACCTCTTGTGAAGCGTCAAAGCGAAAGCTGAGGGAGGCAGAGCGGGGAAGCCGACACTTTCTGAATTCGGCTTAAGAAGCTGCTAGGGTTTAGGGTTTAGGGTTTTAGGGTTTTAGGGTTTTAGGGTTTTAGGGTTTTAGGGTTTTAGGGTTTTAGGGTTTTAGGGTTTTAGGGTTTTAGGGTTTTAGGGTTTTAGGGTTTTAGGGTTTTAGGGTTTTAGGGTTTAGGGGTTTAGGGTTTTAGGGTTTTAGGGTTTTAGGGTTTTAGGGTTTTAGGGTTTTAGGGTTTTAGGGTTTTAGGGTTTTAGGGTTTTAGGGTTTTGGGTTTAAGGTTGGGATGTCCCCCCTTATACAGTTACTAACAGTCCTTAGTAGGGATTAGAGTACCCGTGCTATAATCCCTATTAAGGACTGCTAGTACAAGGGGGAACATCCCAAGTTTAAGGGTGTTAGGGTGTAGGGCTTTTTGGGTTTCGAGCTCTAGGGTTAGGGTGCTAGGGTTCTAGTGCGTAAACCCTAAACCCTAAACCCTAAACCCTAAACCCTAAACCCTAAACCCTAAACCCTAAACCCTAAACCCTAAACCCTCTCAACATAGTTTTAAGGGTGCAATTGGCCCCCTCTCGGCCGAAGCTGCCCCTGGCGAGTCTGGCCGATCTCCTCGAGGGGCACATCCTGCACACGGAGTCGACCATCCGGAGGACCCGCTCAGTTCCCTAAACCCTAAACCCTAAACCCTAAACCCTAAACCCAGACCCTATAAACCCAGGCCCAAAACCTTGTAAGAAGTGGGCATGTAGGCAAAAGGATCAAAGTCGGAATGACAAACCCTAAAGCTCTGCATGTCGTTGCACTGAAACACCAAGCCCTTCTACCCTAAATCTTTTCATTGTTCTGGGTTTTCTTGGTTTCGTCATTTATTCCGTCAGTACAAAGGGACTCTACAGGTAAGGGAAGAACTATGTAATTACATACCCTATCCTTCCAGGGACCTAATTCAAGTTGCTAGAGCCCCTAAGGACCCCACAGCTAGGTCCCTGCAAGGATAGGGATAGGATTGGCTATCGAGTTTTAGGCCTTAAGCTCCAACCTGGGTTGATGCATACGGAAAACCTGTAGACCCCCTAGACTTGAAGGTTCGGGAGTGGTTAGAAGTAATTGGGGTTCGAAGTACCTTTAAAGCCTGAAAGAGGGTCTTGACAAAATCCTTATTGCACCAGCCCTACTTATCCCTCCCCATGAACCTCCAAGTAGCCCCCCTTAAGCTCCACGGCCCTAAACCCTAAACCCTAACCCCTGATCCAGGGTCGCTCTGAGGCGACTGTCCCAGCCTCCAGTGGCGGCAGCAGGGCGTAGGCCGCCTTTGGTGGCTTGGGATTTGTTCTCTCCCGCATAGCTCGCGGCTCGGGCTTGGAGTTTTGGGTTTCGGTCGGCTTGGCTTAGAGTTTTGGGGACGATGTTGCTAGCTCAATCGCTGGGTGCGCGGGTTGGAGCTAGGCTAAATCCGGGAGGCACCAGGGAGGCACATGGGCCCTTAGGAAGTACGACAGGTGGGGAGGTTGAGCTCGGGCTTGCTTCGCCGAGATCTGTTTCCGCGATGCTTCACACAGAGATTAAGCTCAACCTGGGCCAATGTTTACCCCATTTCCGTGAACCCTATAAACCCTGATTAACTATCAAACTCATTCAATTGCTAAATTTACAATAGCAAAGGGGTGCAGGCTGGAAGGTGTATCTTGGCGGCGCAGAGTGACATCACAGCAGAACTCGTCCACGGCTGCTTTCGAGCGGCCTCCATAGGGTTGGCCGCAATGGCCATACCCGCGGCCAGCGGGGCCACTGGCACTTCAGCCTGTCTCCTGAGCTTCGGAGTGGGGCTTCGGGGTTGGGCTAGTGAGTTAGTGTTTAAGGTAGAGGGCTTTGGGTCCAAACCCTAAACCGAAAACTTGGGGAAAGGGCCGTCATCAATGTGAATGCTCAACCGCAGGGCGGATGGGGAGTGCAAAGCAGGCAGCTCCACAAAAACAACATACATATATACATAGTATATATTTTTATTATGTATATGTTATCTAAGTTCTAAAGATATGTGTTAGTCCACACAACAAAAGTAGGACGACGGCAAAACGACGGAGGGACGACGGTGGGACGACGGAGGGACGATGGTGGGACGACGGAGGGACGAGGGCAAGACGACGGAGGGACGACGGCAGGATGACGGGGGGACGACGGCAGGACGCCGGGGGGACGACGGGGGGACGACGGGGGGACGACGGGGGGACGACGGAGGGACGACGGGGGGACGACGGCTGTCGCGCCGTCGTCGAGCCGTCGTCGCGTCGTCGTCGCGCCGTCGTCGCGCCGTCGTCGCGCCGTCGTCACGCCGTCATAAGGCCTAGTTTAAGCCCAAACTAGGCCTTATTTAGCCCAAACTAGGCCTTATTTCCCGTCATAAGGTCTAGTTTAAGCCCAAACTAGCCTTATGACGGCGGGACGACGGCGGGACGACGGCGGGACGACGGCGGGACGACGGCGGGACGACGGCGGGACGACGGCGGGACGACGGCGGGACGACGGCGGGACGACGGTGGGACGACGGCGCGACGACGGCGCGACGACGGCGCGACAGCCGTCGTCCCCCCGTCGTCAGCCCGTCGTCGCGCCATCGCACCCTGTCGTCGCGCCGTCGTCACACCGTCGTCGCCCCGTCGCCACCCCGTCGTCGCGCCGTCGTCATCCCATCGTCGCCCCGTCAAAGCCCTGACGTCTAGACCCCTCTAGCTGGACTAGAAACCATACCCCACATATCTCTAGAACCTAGATAATGTATATGTATATATGTGTACTCTTGTCAAACCAACCAACTGCCTCCGATCTTTTAACCTTCCCCCGGGCCTTTTGAAATGTCCGAAGGGCGGCCGTGGTTTACTATCCTGTTTGGAAACCCTAACCCCCCCCCCCTCCGATAAAACCCCAAACTCGAAATCCCAAGCCGTGCTGTCAACTTCATCCGTCAGCTGCTTAAGGGTTTTCGGGTTTAGGGACACACACCAGTTGGGGTTTCGGCTCGAGCGCACTGTGGGTGATAATGGCTTTAAGCCCCTGAATTCCCCAGCATACGTTGCAGCCCCTGATTAATTGAGGGCCAGTCTTTCCTAAGGGTCCATGTAGCCATATGGGATATACTTGGGCCTTAGAGGGATACCCATGTAGCAGCTTTAGGGCCCAAGTATATACCATATAGGTACATGGACCCTTAGGGATTGTCTAGACACCCCGTCCCCTCCACGTGGTTTCATGGGTTTCCCTACTACCCCCCTTATACTACCCCCTCTAGGTTGGCTGCCGGATCAACAAATAAAAGAGGATCAAAAAAAAAGCCGAGGGCTTAGGGTTTAGGGCCTATAGGGTTTATTTTGTTGATCGATTTTCTATTTTGTTTTTGATACTTTTTACTTTTTTGTTGATCCCTATACCCTCCAGGTTCCCCCCCCCCATAAAAACCGTAATTATCCCTAAATCGCCTTAATTATGGGGCTACCTAGATTGGGGGCAGTATAGAGGGGAGTAGTAGGGGAACCCATGGTGGTTTAGTCCTAAACCCTAAACCCTAAACCCTAAACCCTAAACCCTAAACCCTAAACCCTCCCCTCCATGCGGTTCAGTCAGGCTTGCCAGGCGTCTTGCCCGGCGCGGCCACGAAGCAGGGAGCTGCCAGGGCTGCGAGGGCCAAAGCGGCCGGGAGCAGGCGAAGCCTTGGAAGGTGCAGGGTTTAGGGTTTAGGGTTTAGGATTTAGGGCTTAGGGTTTAGGGCTTAGGGTTTAGTGTTTAGGTTTAGGGCTTAGGGCTTAGGGTTAGGGTTTAGGGTTTAGGGTTTAGGGTTTAGGGTTTAGGGTCTAGGGTCTAGGGTCTAGGGTCTAGGTGCCAATCTATGACAACATGCGAAAGGGTTTGGGGGGGGGTTCATATTGGGCACCCGGCGAAGCTTAGGCCTGAGGGAGTAGCGGGGAGTACTAGGGTACCCTACTTATAACTTATAACTTAGGGTTCAGGGTTTAGGGTTTAGGGTTTAGGGTCCCCGACTTACTTGGTTGCTGAGTTCATAAGCCCCCCAAAAAAAGTGCACACTTTCAGTTCTACAGGGGGATTCAAGTATCCCAAAAAGGGTAAAGTGTACTCATTCAGCTACTGAGCGTATAACTACGCATGAACCTCCAATTCGCAAGGTTGCAGTCGAAAAATGAGTGTTTTTATGCGGCTTCATAGGGACCAGGTGTGGCTTGTGCTTTAACTTGTAAAGTGTTCGATGGGTGTTCTTACAGATTCCCTCTATCTGTCTGGCAGTTGACGGCATCGGGTTGGAGAATGAATGCAATGTAGGGGTTGCTTTGATGGCCTAAACCCTAAACCCTAAATCCTAAAACCTTTATAGGGTTCTTAGGGGAGGGGGGTTCAAGCGGGGGGTATGTATCCCACTAAGTTACAACCTTACTTAGGGTACTTGTAACCCTACTTCTGACCACAGAGGCACCCTAAACCCTAAACCCTACAGAGGCCCGAAGCAGTGCCAGGAGGCTTTCGCATCGGCGAGGCGGCCATGGTGACTTAGGCGAAGGCCGGGGAAAGTGGTGAGCTGGAGCCGAAAATCCCTTCGAAGCTTCAGTCCTTTGTTTAGGGTTTAGGGTTTAGGGTTTAGGGTTTAGGGTTTAGGGTTTAGGGTCAGGAGCCTTACCAGGGCTCAAGTAGAGGGCTCAGGTTGTGGGTTTTTTGTATCCTTTGGGGCCTTATCAGAGCTTAGGTAGAAGGCTCAGGTTGTAGGGCTTCGGTTTTTTTTGTTTAGGGCTTATGGGGGTTAATTCGGATGTCGGGGACGATATTTTACAAGACGAATTCAGGGCCAAGGCATCTTAGGGAGGGTGGAGGGTTTAGGGTTTAGGGTTTAGGGTTTAGGGTTTAGGGTTTAGGGTTTAGGGTGCTTGACGTTCAGCATGCTCGGCGTGACACGAGGCCAGCCCACGCCCAAGTCACGCGATGGAGGGTGCTGCGATCCAGAAAGCCTTTTCATCTAAACTCTTAGGGTAGATACAAGGAAGGGCCCATAAGTATGGTCCCTTCATTGGGGGCCCCTATACCCCCACATAGCCAATAACACCAAAGGGCAGCATGCAAGAAGCGACTCTGTCTCTGAACTCAACTCCATATGAAGCAGGGCTTATATATCTGTTTTTGGTGAGTGTATATATGGTTCCTTTTTAATATTGGTGAGTGTATATATTTGGTGTCCTTTTGGGGATACAAGAAATATAAACACTACTTCATATAGTATCTGCAGTTGTTTGCGCTTGGCTCCGATAAGAGCTTCGCAGACGCGCTCCGCGTTCTCAAATCTCTGGCGTACCCCGTACTATAGTCCTATTCAGGACTGTTAGTTAAGGGGTTAAGGGAGAGCATCCCAAGGTTTAGGGTTTGCTTAAGATGCAACCGGAGTAACTATAAGCCGACGACGGACACCGGCCTGCAGCATGGAACGCCACTGCGCTTCAGTCTCTGAAGTCGCGCTCTGGTCCTTGTCTTTACTGCACTCCCCTTACAAGTGTGTAGGGGTACAAGGGTCTTAGGGTTTAGGAAGCAGAAATGACATATGACGCCCAAGGAGGAGGAGGAGCGTGTCAAGGAGACGAGTTGTGGCAAAGCGCTTCGGGTACGGGTTAGTTGTTCTTGCGGCTGCCAAGTGCGCGTCTAAAAGTTTACAGTGAGGCTTATACGCAGCCTACTAGGTGCATGTAAGGCAACCCCCTAAACCCTAAACCCTAAACCCTAAACCCTAAACCCTAAACCCTAAACCCTAAACCCTAAACCCTAAACCCTAAACCCTAAACCCTAAACCCTAAACCCTAAACCCTAAACCCTGAACCCAACAAGCCCTCAAGCCTTCAGGGTTTGATTAGGGCTTCGGGTTTTGGGGCTCAAGGGGGAAAGCAGCCCTTTTCCTTAAACTCGATTTCGACCTGAACCCCGAACCCTAAAGCTGCGCAGGCACCATCTCGACGTGGGTGGTCATGGCATGGATCTCCTCCCCAGGCACAGAGAACCCTTGCTGGAACAGAGTTTTGGGGTCCTTTCAGTGGGGGAGTGGACATCTGCAAAGGGTTGGGTTTTGGGGGCCTGGGGATATACGTGGAGTTTCAGGGCCCTCAACCCTAAACCCTCAACCCTAAACCCTAAACCCTAAACCCTGAATAGGTTATGGCTATGGCAGTAGAAACGAATCTTCCTGAAGCGTGGACCTGAGGTCGAAGCCGGCACACTGAAAGACGGACCCTCCTCGCCAAGACCCGGTAAAACCCTAAACCCCCCCCCCCCCAAAAGAACTACAAACCAGCAATATAGAACAAACCTAAACAGCCCTAAGCCCTAAACCACTTCCTAAGCACTAGAGGTCGAAGACCTGGGGGTTTGAAGCTTTTTAGGGTTTAGGGTTTAGGGTTTTGGGCTTGTGGGTGTCAGGGTGCAGGGTCGAAGTTCTTCAAGGGCCCTCATTTTGCATTGACGCAGCCAGGACGACAAGGGACCAAAACTCCTTTACTTCAGGCTTGTCCTAAACTCCTGAACTCTAAACCGAAATGCGGCAGCAAGAGGCCGACCTTGTCCGCTTCGCCCGATGTGATCTGCAGGACGCGGGTTCCTGAAGTTTGCGGCTTGGGGTAGCGCTTTGTGTTGCCACGTCATGGAGCTCCTCTACTGAGTCTGGGCCTCTGCTTTGTCAAGCTGTCTGTGGGCTCCATTTACCCTAATGCCTTAAGCCCTAAGCCCTAAACCCTAAACCCTTGTGTCTTGTGACCCGAGGTCCTGCCGTTTAAGCCCTTGGGGCCAGGCTCCAGAACAATGTGTACGCTACTTGCACAAAACTACACATTGTATCTATTTCATTATAAAAATGCATCAGCCTTCTCTTCCTGAAGTGCGTCGAACTCAATGGGCATGAGGTTGCACGTGAACTGGCTGGACGGCTAAGTGCAGTAGGCCTAAACCCCACTTCCTTACTGGCTCTTAGGGGGTATGGGCGGGACCATGTAGGTCATACCAGAAGAGTATACAAATTATACATCTATACATACAATGGGTACGTATACATATACAAAAACATATACATATACATATACATATACATATACATATACATATACATATACATATACATATACATATTCATACATACGTACATACATGGACAGACAAACACACACACACACACACACACACCCACACACCCACCCACACCCACACCCACACCCACACCCACACCCACACCCACACCCACACCCACACCCACACCCACACCCACACCCACACCCACACCGACACCGACACCGACACCGACACCGACACCGACACCGACACCGACACCGACACAGACACAGACACAGACACAGACACAGACACAGACACAGACACAGACACAGACACAGACACAGACACAGACACAGACACAGACACAGACACAGACACAGACACAGACACAGACACAGACACAGACACAGACACAGACCCAGACACAGACACAGACACAGACACAGACACAGACACAGACACAGACACAGACACAGACACAGACACAGACACAGACACAGACACAGACACAGACACAGACACAGACACAGACACAGACACAGACACAGACACAGAGACAGACACAGACACAGACACAGACACAGACACAGACACAGACACAGACACAGACACAGACACAGACACAGACACAGACACAGACACAGACACAGACACAGACACAGACACAGACACAGACACAGACACAGACACAGACACGCACACGCACGCACGCACGCACGCACGCACGCACGCACGCACGCACGCACGCAGAGACACAGACACAGACACAGACACAGACACAGACACAGACACAGACACAGACACAGAGACAGACACACAGACGCACACGCAGACGCAGATGCAGACGCAGACACACACAGACACATATGTGTGTGCGTGTGTACCGATATATAGCTTCAAATGCACATTTATTCTCTATGTTTATACTATATACATACATATATATATATATATTACAGATATTATATACAGATAGATACATACACACATACATACATGCATGCGTAGGTATGCATATTTCAAGTAAGCTACTGCGGGCATCTCTGAAACTTGCCGACGCTCCGTGGCGCGCGCGCGCACGGGGTTCGGATGTTAGGGTCGGGAACCCCTGGCTTCTGCCTTTCAGGATCTCAGGAGCAAGTCTGAATTCAGCATCCCGGGCGCCTGCAACGTTGAGCAGCTCGCCTTCTTCCTGCTCAAGCCACCAAATCCTAAACTCACACCCTAAACCCGATACCACGTGCAACTAAGACAGAAACAGCCTTTAAGCGACATCACAGTTTGATACCATACGGTTTAGGGTTTAGGGTTATATAGTAGTTCTCAGTCGAACATTAGGGAAGTAGGAACCTCAAACTATAGGGCACCGAAATCTCTAACTCACTACTAAGAGCGAGTACGTTCTAGGATTTCTCATTCGTCTTGCTTGGGGGCCCTCATGGGCCGATACATGCTGAAGGCGTCTCAGAACACAACCGAGAAAGCTTGGGGTGGCTGCTTCGAGGCTCATGGATAGTTACAAATGGGGTTATAAGTAGGGTAACTCTATACATACATATATATTTATTTATTTATTTAATTAACTGGTTATCACCTTTTTAGGGTCCTGATAACCTTACTTATAGCTACCAATGAACCTTCAAGTAGCCCGGTAAAACTCTGCCGCGGTAGGAGCGTGGAGTAGGGCTTGGAGTTTACGGCTTAAAGGTACAACTGCGCCAAAGTGCCAAATATACAAGGCTTTGCAGAACAGCCGGGCAGTTGGCCAAAAAACTCGCAGTCATAGTAGAGTTCTGGAAAGGTAAGCAAAAACCATACTATGTTGCGTTTGGGTAACTCATTCCATGATGATACTATAAGTGGCCCCTTCTTGAGAATGACCACGTTTGCTTCACAAGTCGTACTCTAAACCCTTAACCCTAAATCCTAAACCCGATACCAACCCTAAACCCTAAACCCTAAACCCAAAGCCCTAAGCCCTAAGCCCTAAACCCTAAACCAACCCTAAACCTTATACCAAAACCCTACAGACCCGCAACCGAACCCTTCATCGCCGCACCTCTGAGATGCTCCAGCGCTTGACGTTGGATGACTTCTTGTTCATAACCGAGGCCTCTGCTTCCATCAGAGAGTCTTCAGGGCTTTTCTTTTATGGTTGTACATTTTGCTTTTTGGCCAGGGTTTAGGGTTTAGGGTTTAGGGCTACTTGGAGGTTCATGGGTAGATGTCAGTGGGATTGTAAGTAGGGAAACTGTACTTGTAACTCCGTGTTGAGGGAACTTTCTAACCCCACTTATAACTACCCCTGAACCTCCAAGTATAGGGAGTCTAGCGAGGCATTTTCCGGCTTCTGCCCAGAGACCACCCACAAAAAAGGCAAACCCTTTTGAACAGGAGCTCTCTGTCAACAAGTTTGCCCTAACCTTAAACCCTAAACCTGCAGAACTCAAATCGAACTCCAAACCCTATTTCCACAGGCTTCCCTACCCCTCAACCCCAAACCCGACCCTAAACCCTAAGGCCCTAAACCCTACACCGCAAAGTTCCCAAGCTTTGTGGCCGGTCTTGGATTTGGCACTTGCACTGTAAGGCAGAGCTCCGGCACTGATGCTTCAAGCCTTAATAAGGTTTCTTGAAGGCTCATAGGTAGATGTAAGTGAAGGTAGCTGTACTTCAAGTGTAGGGGAAAGATTTGGGGAAAGGGAGAGAGAGAGAGGCAGAAAGATAAAACACAAAAAAATATATATATATATATATATACATACACAAGTGCGCAGGCCTACTGATCATCCTTCTTGCACGTACCCATGAACGAAGCGGACACTCTAGCTCATGAAGCCTGTACGACAGGTTCTCATTTAGTCTAAGACATGTTCAACATTCCCCTTGGACATACACCTTAAACAACTTAAGGGGTAGGGTAAAATCCTTCCCTGTTATCTCCTTTTTTGGAGGTTGAGGGGTACGGGCTTGGGGCCTGTTGAACCATTCTTAGAATCAGGGTCCCTATTATTCGTCAGAGCGAATTTCCGGATCCTTCCTTCTACAGGTCCTATTAAAGCTTGAAACTGTGAACTGGGCCTGCTTAGTGTCTTGGGATGATGCGTTCAAGGTTCAACCGGCAACCCTCAGCCTGAAATCCTGAAATGCGAAACTACCGAAGGGGCCTGCATCTGCATCACCCGACCAAAGTACGCGTAGTAGTCGCTGGCGAGTCCGGTGATCAACTGCGGGGGGGCTTCTTGAAGGGTCATGGGTTAGAAAAATACAGGAAAGTTGGGGGAGACAGGGACCTGGCGACAGGTATCCCACCATGAATTGGACGCTTCCCTAACAGCCAGGTCATGGACGTGATGGGCACCTCGACTCTCTGACGGTGTTGTGTGGTGTAAATTGGTGCGGAGGAAGAGGGTAGACTATGTATGTACAGTAGAAACGAAGTTTGCCGATAAACGATCTGAGACTTTATGTGGAATCATGTGCTATGTTATTGCAAAACCGAGTATTGAGCTTTAAGTTTTACGTGAACGGCTCATTTAAAGCCCCACCCACATGAGAAGCGAGGCCCCGTGGCACCTCGCCCGCGTCCGATTCGCTGACCGGCGCGAAGCAGAAGCTGAAGAAGGCATCGATGCAAAGCAGGAGGTTTCCTCACAACCCAAAACCCTGAACCCTAAACCCTAAACCCTAAACCCTAAAACCCTAAACCCTAAACCCTTGCGAACCTAACCTCTCTGAGGTTAAACCATCAACCCTGAAGCTTAAACTTAAACCCTAAACCCTAAAGCTTAAACCCTAAAGCCTAAACCCAAAAGCTTATAACCTTTTTGCAGTAGGCTTCTGAGCTATCGCCTCAGTAGCTTAAACCCTTCTTTCCATCTGGGCTGGGTGGGGAATGCCAGAAAAAAGCAGCTGTTGGTATAACGAAGCTTAAACCCTAATCCCCTAGACACCCCTACACCCTAAACCCTAAAGAAACACTGTACTTAACACTCATCACTGCTAAGTCTTCTGCCAAGGCAGCCGCTCATCGGAGCGGCTGGCCGAAGACATGCAAAATCGGCTTAGGGTTTAGGGTTTAGGGTTTAGGGTTTAGGGTTTAGGGTTTAACAAGTCCCCCACACTCTGGCTGGGTATTCGGCTGAAGGGCTCCAGGCTTCGGACTTTGCGGGCTTTGGGTTTTATGTTTTCGGGCTTCAAGGGTTTTGGGCTTCACCCCTGGCTGTTCGGAGTTTAGGGTTTAGGGTTTAGGGTTTAGGGAACTGCGGGTGGCTAGTTCTAAGCAGGGTTATAGCGAGGGTAACTACGCTTGTAACCTTACTTAGGTACTTAGAACCCTACGTATAACTACCTATGAACCTCCAAGTAGATCGCCATGTCCCTTTCATCTCTCGCTCTCAAGCCGTGCGATCAATCGGCCGCCACTGGGCAGTTGATCGGCTTACGCAGCGTTTCGGGTGCCGAGCTTGCGTGCACCCTGACCGCTTCGATTCGAGACATGGGTTTTCTCTACCTACACCTCCAGCAAAGTGGCTCCCCAATGCCCAAACAAAAGGAACCTTCAACCAACCAGCAACCCGCCAACACCCATTGACAAACCCGTCCAGGAAGCTCTCAAGCAACCCACACACGTACAAACACCACTCTCCTCAAAAACGGCTTTAAACGAAAAACAGGGCGAATCCCCGACAAAAACCCTTGAAGCCCCTAAGCCCTTTCTAACCTAAACCCTAAACCCTAAACCCTAAACCCTGAACCCTAAACCCTAAACTCCCTTATTCCTAAACCCCAGCAAGCCCAAGGGTCGGAAGTACATCACCTCCTCCATCTCCGGGCCGCCGAGGCGGGGTGGAGCATCTAAGGAAGCCTGGCAGGGTTTAGGGTTTAGGGTTTAGGGTTTAGGGTTTAGGGTTTAGGGTTTAGGGTTTAGGGTTTAGGGTGTAGGGTTTAGGGTTTAGGGTTTAGGGTTTAGGTTTAGGGTTTAGGGTTTAGGGGGTTTAGGGTTTGGGGTTTAGGGTTTAGGGTTTAGGTGGGGTTTGGGGGGTTTGGGGCCTCGGGGTTTAGGCTTCAGCTTATGTCCTTGGAGGGTCATGGGCTATAACTATAACCCTCGCCTACCCACACTCGCTGTACACAAAACTGTCATCGCTTTTCGGCTCGACATGTGAAACTGTTGTCGCCTTTGGACATCTGGGGGTTTAGGGTTTATATAGAGCTTAGGGTTTTCGTCGCTTCTTGGCTGCTGGGATCGCCACATGCAAAACTGCCATCGCTTTTGGACGTCTGGGTTCGCCAACATGCGAAACTGAGCACTCCGCCCTGGGACTTCTGGGCTCCACATGGTCTCGCAATGGCTGGGGTCTGTGCTGGCATAAAAAAAGTACTACAAATATGCTGCCAGAATGCTATGCTTAGTACCTACGAATACTATGCATGATTGAAGCTAGAATCTGGGAATGGGTCCGTTGGGATTTTGTTTGAATCTCAAGGGGCTTAAAGGGGACGAGGTCGGTAATCATCTACGCTCCGGTGCGACTGGCAAAAAAGGGCATAAAGTTGCTAAACCCTAAACCCTTTTGAACCCAGGCTCGGACAAGCTTGCTGGGAGTCCCGCCAAGCCAACCCCTCATTCAGGGCAGACCTGAAAAGCGATGCAGCCAAGGGACTTGTGCCTCCGGCACCACTGAGCAGGACAGGAGGACAGCATGAACCATCCACATGACTCGAGTCAATTCTTGCAAGAACTCTTGATGAATATACAGCACATCAGCTGAGGCAATCAAATCAATCGCCCACAAACTAGGTTGCAGCATCTTCAAAAAGGGACAAGACGAATTACTTCCTCAACCGGCCAAATGCACACCCCTTCTGCCAGAAGGAGTTCTTCAGGGCATGAAAGGTACGCAAATTAGCATCCGAAATCGCACTAGGGATTTAATGACTCTGCATTCGCATTCAAGCGCGCTTGGCGGCGAGCTGTCTTCTGAGCAAGTCGTTGTGCTTTATGTTGGGCCCGAAGAACACACAAATCATCTGGAGCACAAGAAGACGGTATAGGCAACGATGAGCCCGTTGAACAAGCAGGGGGAAAGCTTGTGCAACCTCCAACTATTGACCGGCGGCCCACCTCCGTAGAACTCACACCACTCTCCACGGTCTCAGCACGTCGTCCAGCAGCCTCAAGTGTTTCCAATCGATACTGTAGGGCACGGAGTGATTCCTGGGCACTAGACACGACATTCTCAGTGATCTTTTCCAAGAAGGCTCTGCATTCTTCCTGTGACAGCATCTCCTCCGATGTCTGAACCGACGTGTCAGTCTGTATTGCCTGGCAACCACCACACGACTCTGCCTGAGGAGCCATTGGACTCTGGTACACTGCATTCAGCTGCGGCATCGGAGCGTTCCCAAAGCCCAGAGAAGCATGTAGGCTGATAGGTACTCGGATGTCCTCCTGTGGATGTGTAAGAGAGTACAGAATTTGCCATAGACCTGTTGCCACATCATGTCGACCTTCTTTTCTTGCCAAACGAACACTAAACCCCAAGCACGCGCATAGCTGTTTGTGTTGACCCATCGCAGGCACAACGAGGGACCAACTCGAATTAGGGAAAACTATACACAAATACTCATTTGAGTCTCGTAGCCAAACCTTGTAGCCATTTACCCTAAACCCTAAACCCTAAACCCTCCCGTGAGAGTTCACTAACCCTAAACCCTAAACCCTAAACCCTAAACCCTAAACCCTAAACCCTAAACCCCAAACCCTAAACCCTAAACCCTAACCTTGCAATCCTTTTGCGCGCTGCCTTTGTCCACTCCAGGAGAGCACGCACAAACTCCACGTGCAGCGGCGAGCCCAGCAGCCTCGTCTGTGTGCCGCATGAGCCCTAGACTGGACCAGGGTTTAGGCTTTAGGGTTTAGGGTTTAATCGCTCACACTCGGACAAGCCAGGCGAGGCACACAGGTTCCACGGTCTCAACGGGTTTAGGGTTTAGGGTTTAGGGTTTAGGGTTTTCCGAGTACACTAGACAGCTTGTGGCCTCTTATGTAGTACTTAGTGTAGCGAGGGGCCCCTCCTTTCAGAGCAATAGGCCGCGCACCTTTGCGTTTTGGGGCTTGGATCTTGAAGTTCTCCGGAAACCACCAAAGGGTGCCCAGTGGAATTCATTTTCGAGGGTCACCCCAAGCAGGTATAGGGTGTAGAAATCAACACTCCTCGTACAGCTAATTATCTTTCATATGCCCTACAGCCGAAGCTGGACTCTGCTTGAAGGCGCTTGAGTGGTTAGGGCGCTAGGTACCCTACCATAGCTCTGTAGCCACTTCTGGCGAGGCCTAAACCGTGTCTAACCCCGAATCTTCAAGACCCTTTTTCCTCTCAACCCAGGACTGCTGAGGCTCCCAGAAACCCTAAACCCTCAGCTCTAACCCTGAACCCTAAATCCTAAACCCTAAGCCCTGGGCCATGAGATCCCAAGCCCTGGAGCCATCAAGCCAGCGCGCGCAAGGTCACGGAGGTTGACGTCCACGTCGTAGACGAGGTGCCGCACAATCTCCTTTACTTGCTAGTTTTGGGATGTTCCCCCGTATACTAACAGTCCGAAATAGGGATTTTGGTACCCCCTATTATAATCCCTATTAACGACTGCTTGTATAAGGGGGAACATCCCAATGCTAGTTCTTAAGGGAGGTGTGGAATTAGGTGCCTTGTGGACCCCAACCCTTTGAGAAATTATGAAGGGTACCTGATTACTAATTCCCCATGTCCCGATTAAGAACCCGCGTGTGTAGAAGAGCTAGGGTCAGTCTCTTGATGCAGATTTGCAAGCCTACTGGCCGAGACCGGGAAACCTGATCTGGATGGGGATGGACATCTTCCTGATCCCCACTGGGTGCGGAGTGTGCCGCCCTAAACCCTAAACCCTAAACCCCAAACCCTAAACCCTAAACCCTCTGGGACTCAGGGAGTGTGAACTTCTTGTAGCAATGGGAGGCTCATGCAGGGAGCCTAGTACCTCCTTGTTCGGAAGTAGATTTTAAAGAGCGATAATGCGAATGATTCCATTGAACCATGAACACCCTAAACCCTAAACCCTGAACCCCACACAACCCTTTTCGAACCCAGTCTCTGCTTGAGAACACCAGGCCCTAAGCTTCTATGTGCGTAAGAACCCCCCCAACACCCACCCCCCCCCCCAAAAAAAAAAACAATAAAAAACAATGAAACATAATTAATAATAATAATAAGTAATAAATAATAATAATAATAATAGTAATAATAACAATAATAATAATCTACTGATGCCCTGATGAGGAAGAACATGTTCATGCATTTTGGGGGGGGTCGCTCGGCCACCCCCGAGTCCCAAAGGCTTTAGGGGGATCCCAGGCCCCGCGACCTGAAAGAGTAAGGGCACGAACTTGGGATCTTCCCCCCTTATACTTACAGCCCTTTAAAAGGAAACCCTAAACCCTGAACCCTAAACCCTAAACGATTATAATAGGGGGGGGGGGGGACTAGAAGCCCGATTAAGAGCTGTTAGTACCAGGGGGAACATCCCAAGAACGAACCATAACTGTCCTTGAATAATATATCGTTTTACAGCAGGGCGTTTACGAGCTTCGAGCTTGGCGGATGTTGTTGTTGCCGGGGTTTGGGGGTGTAGGGTTTCGGGTTGGATAAGCCCTAAAGTCAAAGCACCTCCTTAAAAAAAAAAAAAAACACCTGGGTCGACCGAACCCTAACGAGACGTGATGTGCCAATGTGGAAGGCGCCCCCCATCAGCCCTGTAAACCCTAAACCCGACTGGAAGCTTCATTGGTGTAGCCAGAAGTAGGGTTCTAACTTTAAGCTCTGAAGTGCCTTAACAAGGTTACAACCATAGCTCTCCGACTTATCGCACGACTCGTAACTGCCCATGAACCTCCAAGTATCCGCACCTTTTGAGTACACACCCCAAAGCTGAAACCCTACAAGACAAGCTCTTTAGGGTTTAGGGTTTAGGGTTTAGGGTTTAGGGAATCGGGAAAGACAAGGAGCCAACCAGCAGGAGGCCATGTTCAGGTGAGCCTGCGCCGCAAGGCACGCGACGAAGCCGGAGGTTCCAAAGCTCACCCTAAACCCTAAACCCTAAACCCTAAACCCTAAACCCTAAACCCTAAACCACAGTTTTGGAGTTGTTAAGGCTTAGGGTTGCAGGATTTGAGGCTTAGGCTGTCAGGGGCTTTAGGGTAAACCCTAAACTCTAAACCCTAAACCCTGCTATTTCATCAGGGATTTCGGGAGCTCTTTGCCACCTGGCCAGCAGACAAGCCGCACTGCAGGGTAACATTGCGGGACGGTAGGCGGCTAGCTTAGGGTTTAGGGTTTAGGGTTTAGGGTTTGGGGTTTCGGGTTTAGGGTTTGGGGTTTGGGGTTTAGGGTTTAGCAGACCAGCAAACTGATCCCGTTGTTCGCAACTTCAGCGCTGACTGGGTGAAGGGTTTATGCAATCTAGAATTCAGGGTCTAAGGGCTCTTGGCTTTGGGGGTGTTACTGCTTGTAGACTCAAGGCCCGACTGTGGCTTCATTTAGCTGCTCCATTAAGAATGTAAGCTTGGGCTGCCCTTTTCTTTTCTCTCTCTTTCTTTCTCTTTCTTTGGGGCATGGGGGAAACCCCCGCGCTCTCTCTCTCCCTCTATTCCTCTGATCTCTCTCTTCTCTGTGCGTATATATATATATATATGTATGCATACTCTCTGTCTGTCTCCCTCTCACTCGAAATGTGTATATACACCTTTCATGTCTATATGCGAATAAATATGAATGTAAATATATACATGTCGAGATATACACGTACATGGCTCTCTCGGTAAAATAATATTAGGCTCACTGTCCCGAGGTTCTCAACCGTTGTCAGCTATAACCCTAAGGGTCCATGTACAACATTCTTATATACTTGGGCCCAAAAGTCCCTATATAAGAGATCCTTTAGGGCCCAAGTACTCCCTATTTAGGTACATGGACCCTTAGGGTAAGCTTATGTGGGGTACCTGTAACACTACTTATGGATCCCAAGTGGAGCACCGCTGCAGGGCGCTCGGGCTTCACAACTCCAGCCGCTACACCCCAAACCGACACCGCTACACCTTGGGATGTTCCCCCTTATACTAACAGCCCTTAACAGGATTATAACCGGGGGTACTATATAATCCTTGTAAAGGACTGTTAGTATAAGGGGGAACGTCCCAAGCCACACCCCTCGAGGTTTTTAGGGCTTAGGGTCTAGGGCTGTAGTGATGTTGGTGTAAGCCACATAAACCCCGAGCCCTGAAACAAGCGCGTCTGGCATCAACCTTAACATCACTCACAGGAACTGAAGCCTAAACCCTAAACCCTAAACCCTAAACCCTAAACCCTAAACCCTAAACCCCACAAAGCAAACATAGCCAAGGGTCCACAGCGATGGGGCTCCTTGAGAGCGCTGATCTCTGAACTCTCAGCCCTAAACCCCTAAGCTTTGGGATGCTCCCCATTATACCCTAAACCCTAAACCCTAAACCCTAACAGCTCCTAAACAGGGATTAAAATTTAGGGGGGTACTGTATTCCCCGATTAAGGAGCTGCTAGCATAAGGGGGAACATCCCGACCCTCAGCCCGAGACCGGTTCTTTTTTTCAACCAGGGGCTCCCATGCAGGGGGGCTCCCCTAAACGTCTTTTTTTTGCAACCCCTACCCTGGAACCCTCGGTGTCCCCCTGCAACCGCAGAACATGGGCAAACGCCCCGGGATCCCCTTCTTTTGTGTCCCTACACCCCAAACCCTAAAACCTAAACCTCAAGGAGAAGGAGAGCAGGGGAGCCCAGGTTTTCACAAAGAGCTTTGGGGCCTTATAGGGCTTTGGTGTAAGGCTCTTGCCCCTAAGGTTGTACCCCTCACAGTTCGCCCAAACATGCTCCTTATGGCAGCCATATATGAGTCTCTTCGGAATCTACAAAAAGGGTCCCCAAAACAGAAGGGGTACCACCTCAGGGGTCCAAGGTAAAGTCCCATGAGAAAGGAGTCCCAATCAAATGCTAGGCTCGGACCTCTGGCACCAGGGCTTGAGGTTTAGGGGGTTTAGGGGTTTGGGGGTTTAGGGGTTTAGGGGTTTAGGGGGTTTAGGGGGTTTAGGGGTTTAGGGGTTTAGGGGTTTAGGGGTTTAGGGGTTTAGGGGTTTAGGGGTTGAGGATTCGGGCGGGGATCTTGTCTGGAGAAGCTAGCAAGGTGCATCAAGAACGCACAGCTACGGAGCCCGAGGTATGCTTTACATTACACATAGGTCCGACCACAGGGGCGCCACTGCTCCGAGTGGCAAAGGCAAGTCTCTTGGTCGTCGCTCCCGTGTGGTGCTCCTCGGCTTCTGAGCACAAGCCAGAGCTATGTCAGTGACGTACAACCTTGCAACGTGGGGAAGTACCGAGGCTGCACGAAAAGACAGCTACGAATGTGGAGCCACAATGTCTCTAACTCCACAGGCATGTCCTTGCTCATGGACGCTACGCCACTCGCACCGCGAATCTCAAATGCAAGAAAGTCCACGATGATTCAAGATGTGCAACTCTGACTACAGGGCTGGGTTGAAGCCGCGAGGCGTTCGAAGAAGCTGTCGAATAGCAGTGGTGGGGTGGATGAGTCCTTCGGGCTTTTGTCCGTTGGAAGCTAGTGCCGGTGGCCCCGCATCTTGAAAAACTGCATCCTACTTGAGGGTTCACGGGTAGTTAGAAGTAGGGTTATACGTACCTGGTTATAAGTACATGGTTCTACCCAGCTATCATTGCAGCTACCAGCTACCCTACTTATCACCCCACGTTTGATTTAGCTACCCATGAACCTCCAAGAAGACCCTATAAACCCAACTCCTGCTTAGCGCCCAAACTCTCAACCCCCATGAGAGGGGCTTCGCTACGTCTAGAATGTGACTTATGCACCCCGAATGAATATGGGTCTCTAATTTGGCGTCCTTACGTACCCTCATATACCCTTACATTCCCTTGAATACCCTGATACAACCCTTACATGCCCTTGAAAACCCTGATATAACCATTACAAGGTTTCACCTTAGACTACATCCCTCTTGAGCTCACTGTTTCGTAGCATGGGATCCAGAAACGACAGTGATGAGGAAGCAGCAGTATAGGGGGGTTAGGGCGTATATTATGAGCTTAATTAGGGGTTAAGGATTTGCATGTGATCAGGGGCCCTTTATGAGGGCCCAGCTGGACAGTTGGACAGGTGCGCGCTCCGCGCGTGCATCACCTACGCACATACACACATCGATGCACAACCCAGCGAAACCTGAAGCCTATATACCCCAAGAACTTCCTGAAAAACCCTGGGCTCCACTTGGAGGTTCAGGGGCAATTGCACGCAGGGATATAAGTAGGGTAACTATAGTTTCAATTTGTTACCCCAAACCCTAAACCCTAAACCCTAAACCCTAAACCCTAAACCCTAAACCCTAAACCCTAAACCCTAAACCCTAAACCCTAAACCCTAACCCTAAACCCTAAACCCTAAGCCCCAAACCCCAAACCCTAGCACCCTGGGCCTGCCACGAAAGGCTTGGTGATCAGCGAGTGCGAGCCACGGCCCCGCGCCAAGCCACCCAGGAGCTCCAGAGACTTCAGGTAGTAGACCAGCTCCTCATGGAGGTAGGTTTAGGGTTTAGGGTCTAGGGTCTAGGGTCTAGGGTCTAGGATCTAGGGTTTAGGGTTACTCGGAGGTTCATGGGTAGTTACAAGTGGGGTTTGGCGGAGGTTCATGGGTAGATAAACGTGGGGTTCGGGGTTAGGGCCACTCAGAGGCTCATGGGTAGTCAGAAGTGGGGGTTGGGGTTTAGTACTTGGAGGTTCATGGGTAGCTGCAAGTAGGGTTAGAAGTACCCTATACAGGATACTGAGCCTGCTGAAAACAAGTATGAGGTCACAATTATACCTAATTACTTAGGACTACCATGAACCTTCAAGTAAGGAACTGCGAGCACCTATCTTAGCTTCGGCTTCGAATGGCTCCAAGTATCTATATTATATGGGGTTTAGGGTCTAGGGGTTTAGGGTTTAGGGTTTTAGGGTCTCACGTCCCAGCGCTTGCTGCCAAGAAGTAAGCTCAGTCCTGCCGGCAGTCCGGCATGCTCCTGCCTGTCTCTCGTGCTCAAGCTGCTGCCCAAAAACAAGGTCTACGTGTGTAATCAGAGAACTGAGAACCATTCTGAATCCGAAGTCCTGAAAGGCCCGAGCCCACGAACCCGAACCCCCCCGTCATACTTCCCTTGTACCCCCCTCCTTATACCCCCCCCCCCCCTAATACTCCCCTTATACTCCCCCTATACTCCCCTTATACTTCCCTTATGTCCCCGAGAACGCTCCTGATCGTTTTCGTTGAGCTCTGTGGTGTCCTCCCCTCGGAGCACGGACTTCGCCTGGACGTTGCAGAAGTTCTACGCTAGGGCTCGCCGTCTTTACACACTATCAACCCACAACCTGAGCCAGGGTTTAGGGTTTAGGGTTTAGGATTTAGGGCTTGTTTAAAAGGGGTTTCACGTTGCGAGCAGGGGGTGGGGGGAGGTAGGGTTGACAGGAGTTTAGATTAGCCCGTCTTTCGGTTTGTCAGCAGCGTTGAGAGTCTGAGGGCCTGAACCCACCTGCACAAACACATCTACAACACCACTGGGATGGGCGGGGGGGCGGGGGGGTGGGGGGGGCCCTTGAGAGATTGATTTCTATGTGAGGATAGAGTGAGGCCCAGTCAACTCAAGTCATCACTTCTGATCGTTCCCTCCCTAGAGCAAACCGATATGGGAGCCATCCTGCTGCTTTCCTTATTGGGGCCCTTATGTTAATTAAGGGAATCCTAGTATTTGGGGTGTTATGTTAGGGGTCCCCCTTTTTTCGTAGACCCCATGTGATTAAGGATGCTTGGCCGGAGGCTTCTGTCGCCCTAAACCCTAAACCCTAAACACTAAGCCTAAACCCTAAACCCTAAACCCTAAACCCTAAACCCTAAACCCTAAACCCTAAACCCTAAACCCTAAACCCTAAAGGGACTCTCCGCGGAATTCTCTGAAAGATGGGCGACTCAGAGATGGGCTCTTGTGGGATTCTCTGGGGGGTGGGCATGCCAAAGGTGCTCGGCGCGACCTTCTGCTACTAGTTGCTTAAGAAACCTCCCAAAAAACAAGAAAAATAATCTTCCTTATAAGGGTAATATATATATATATATATATGTGAGAGGGACCTTTTGGGTCCATTTCACGTATATCACTTGTATGAGGAATTTAATTTATTTACCTATTAATTTCTTTAATTTCTTTAATTTCTGGGGCTCTCTTAGGGAAATAAATGAAATTAAAGAAATGAATTAATTTCATTAATTTCTTTAATTTCTGGGCCTCTCTGTGCGAAATTAAAGAAATTAATGAAATTAATTAGTTTCTTTAATTTCATTAATTTCTTTAATTTATTTTAATTAGTCCCGTGAGCCGGGGGGGCTCCCCCAATTAATTTCTTTAATTTCTTTAATTTCTGGGCCTCTCTGTGAGAAATTAAAGAAATTAAAGAAATTAATTCCGGTAGCCCTTCGGGCTTGCGAGACTAATTAAAGGAAATTAATGAAATTAAAGAAATTAAAGAAATTAATTAATTTCTTTAATTTCTTTAATTTCTGGGCCTCTCTGTGAGAAATTAAAGAAATTAAAGAAATTAATTAATTTCATTAATTTCTTTAATTTCTGGGCCTCCCTGTGAGAAATTAAAGAAATTAAAGAAATTAATTAATTTCATTAATTTCTTTAATTTCTGGGCCTCTCTGTGCGAAATTAAAGAAATTAAAGAAATTAATTAATTTCTTTAATTTCTTTAATTTCTTTAATTTATTTTAATTAGTCCCGTGAGCCGGGGGGGCTACCCCAATTAATTTCTTTAATTTCTTTAATTTCTGGGCCTCTCTGTGAGAAATTAAAGAAATTAAAGAAATTAATTCAGGTAGCCCTTCGGGCTTGCGAGACTAATTAAAAGAAATTAAAGAAATTAAAGAAATTAAAGAAATTAATGAAATTAATTAATTTCTTTAATTTCTTTAATTTCTGGGCCTCTCTGTGAGAAATTAAAGAAATTAAAGAAATTAATTAATTTCATTAATTTCTTTAATTTCCGGGCCTCTCTGTGAGAAATTAAAGAAATTAAAGAAATTAAATAATTTCATTAATTTCTTTAATTTCTGGGCCTCTCTGTGCGAAATTAAAGAAATTAAAGAAATTAATTAATTTCTTTAATTTCATTAATTTCATTAATTTCTTTAATTTATTTTAATTAGTCCGTGAGCCGGGGGGCCCCCCCCAATTAATTTCTTTAATTTCTTTAATTTCTGGGCCTCTCTGTGAGAAATTAAAGAAATTAAAGAAATTAATTCCGGTAGCCCTTCGGGCTTGCGAGACTAATTAAAAGAAATTAATGAAATTAAAGAAATTAAAGAAATTAATGAAATTAGTTAATTTCTGTAATTTCTTTAATTTCTGGGCCTCTCTGTGAGAAATTAAAGAAATTAAAGAAATTAATTAATTTCATTAATTTCTTTAATTTCTGGGCCTCTCTGTGAGAAATTAAAGAAATTAAAGAAATTAATTAATTTCATTAATTTCTTTAATTTCTGGGCCTCTCTGTGCGAAATTAAAGAAATTAAAGAAATTAATTAATTTCTTTAATTTCATTAATTTCATTAATTTCTGTAATTTATTTTAATTAGTCCCGTGAGCCGGGGGGGCCCCCCCAATTAATTTCTTTAATTTCTGGGCCTCTCTGTGAAAAATTAAAGAAATTAAAGAAATTAATTAATTTCATTAATTTCTTTAATTTCGGGGCCTCTCTGTGAGAAATTAAAGAAATTACAGAAATTAATTAATTTCATTAATTTCTGTAATTTCTGGGCCTCTCTGTGCGAAATTAAAGAAATTAAAGAAATCAATTAATTTCTTTAATTTCATTAATTTCATTAATTTCTTTAATTTATTTTAATTAGTCCCGTGAGCCGGGGGGGGCCCCCCAATTAATTTCTTTAATTTCTTTAATTTCTGGGCCTCTCTGTGAGAAATTAAAGAAATTAAAGAAATTCATTAATTTCATGAATTTCTTTAATTTCTGGGCCTCTCCGTGAGAAATTAAAGAAATTAAATAATTTCATTAATTTCTTTAATTTCTGGGCCTCTCTGTGCGAAATTAAAGAAATTAAAGAAATTAATTAATTTCTTTAATTTCATTAATTTCATTAATTTCTTTAATTTATTTTAATTAGTCCCGCGAGCCGGGGGGGCTACCCCAATTAGTTTCTTTGATTTCTTTAATTTCTGTGCCTCTCTGTGAGAAATTAATGAAATTAAAGAAATTAATTCCGGTAGCCCTTCGGGCTTGCGAGACTAATTAACAGAAATTAAAGAAATTAAAGAAATTAATGAAATTAATGAAATTAATTAATTTCTTTAATTTCTTTAATTTCTGGGCCTCTCTGTGAGAAATTAAAGAAATTAAAGAAATTAATTAATTTCATTAATTTCTTTAATTTCTGGGCTTCTCTGTGAGAAATTAAAGAAATTAAAGAATTTAAATAATTTCATTAATTTCTTTAATTTCTGGGCCTCTCTGTGCGAAATTAAAGAAATTAATTAATTTCTTTAATTTCATTAATTTCATTAATTTCTTTAATTTATTTTAATTAGTCCCGTGAGCCGGGAGGGGGCCCCCAATTAATTTCTTTAATTTCTTTAATTTCTGGGCCTCTCTGTGAGAAATTAAAGAAATTAAAGAAATTAATTCCTGTAGCCCTTCGGGCTTGCGAGACTAATTAAAAGAAATTAAAGAAATTAAAGAAATTAAAGAAATTAAAGAAATTAATGAAATTAATTAATTTCTTTAATTTCTTTAATTTCTGGGCCTCTCTGTGAGAAATTAAAGAAATTAAATAAATTAATCAATTTCATTAATTTCTTTAATTTCTGGGCCTCTCTGTGCGAAATTAGAGAAATTAAAGAAATTAATTAATTTCTTTAATTTCATTAATTTCATTAATTTCTTTAATTTATTTAAATTAGTCCCGTGAGCCGGGGGGGCTCCCCCAATTAATTTCTTTAATTTCTTTAATTTCTTTAGTTTATGGGCCTCTCTGTGCGAAATTAAAGAAATTAAAGAAATAAATTCCGGTAGCCCTTCGGGCTTGCGAGACTAGCCCCGAATTCGCTGTTTCCAAAACCATCGCAAGGAGCTTCCGTGGCTGGTTCCAAAACCATCGCAAATACCATGGTCCCCGAATTCGCTGGTTCCAAACGCATGGCAAATACCATGGTCCCCGAATTCGCTGCTTCCAAAAGCATCGCAAATACCATGGTCCCCGAATTCGCTGTTTCCAAAACCATCGCAAGGAGCTTCCGTGGCTGGTTCCAAAAGCATCGCAAATTCCATGGTCCCCGAATTCGCTGGTTCCAAACCATGGCAAATACCATGGTCCCCGAATTCGCTGTTTCCAAAAGAATCGCAAATACCATGGTCCCCGAATTCGCTGTTTCCAAAACCATCGCAAATACCATGGTCCCCGAATTCGCTGGTTCCAAAAGCATCGCAAATACCATGGTCCCCGAATTCGCTGCTTCCAAAAGCATCGCAACCATGGTCCCCGAATTCGCTGGTTCCAAACCATGGCAAATACCATGGTCCCCGAATTCGCTGGTTCCAAAACCATCGCAAATACCATGGTTAATGATTTCGCAAAATCACATGGTGCTCCAATGCCGAGCGTGCGAAAACATCGCAAATTTCATTGTTATTTAATTCCCGGCGTGCGAAACTCACTTCGGTCAGATTTCACTGTGCTTCTCTGCTCTTTGAAGCTCCAAGGTCTTCTTGCCAACCTCGCTCTTCTGTCCTTTTTTCTTTGAAAGGCGCTCTGGAGTGTGAGCTTGGACTTCAGAGCGACTGCCGATGATGCTCATGGCTGACGGCTCTCGCGTTAGATGTTTTTGTCTTTTCTTTCATAGCATCCATTGACAGGACGTGCGCAGCCGAGTCGGGTGCATGCAAGTGAAGTTCATACAGTTCAAGTCCGTTTACTTCAGATCTATTGAATGCCAATGAAGTGTATAGAGTTGACCACAAGTGCATGGCATTCAACTCAACACACTTGAGTGCCATGCAGTTCGAGTGCATACACGTCCAGTATACAAGTGCAGTATACAAGTGAGTATGCAACCATATAAGTGCATACACTTAAGTGCATACACTTGTCCAAGTTCATACAGTTCGAGCGCACAGAGTCAAGTGCATAGACTCAACGCACCGCAAATCGATGCTTTCGGGCCAATCGTCTTCTAGTTTAAATTAGTCCCGTGAGCCGGGTGGGCTCCCCCAATTAATTTCTTTAATTTCTTTAATTTCTGGGTCTCTCTGTGAGAAATTAAAGAAATTAAAGAAATAAAAAAGAAATTAAAGAAATTAATTCAGGCAGCCGTTCGGGCTTGCGAGACTAATTAAACGAAATTACAGAAAGTAAAGAAATTCAAGAAATTGAGGGAGTTAAAGAAAATAAAGGTTTTCAGAAATTCAAACAATAAAGAAATCAAAGAAATTAAAGAAATTAATGAAATTCATGAAACTAATTCCGGCAGCTGTTCGGGCTTGCGAGATTAATGAAAACAAATTAAAGAAATTCACAATTCATTAATTTCCGTAACTTCTTCCTGTCTGTGAGAAAAACAAGAAATGCAAGAAGTTAATTCCGGTAGTCGTTCGGGCTTACCAAAAGCAAAGGAGAATCACGTCCCATTGAAAGATAGACGAGTTGTGTCTTTGTACGTTGCGAGGTGGGGGAGCTCTTTCACAAGAGGTAGGTAGAGGACTCTCTCATGTCCGGCAAAGAGATAGAGACGATCTTTCATGACCCGCTACGAGATAGAGGAGCCTCTTTCATGTAAAGGGTAGGAAACGGTAGAGCTGCAAGCTCGTCTACCCATTGACGGGAAATGAGCAAGACAGGACATTAGAGTGCTCTTGTAGCTTGTATGAGTGAATTCTTGTCATTGAAAAAGGGGAGCTCTTTCGCAAGCGGTAAAGTAGAGAACTCTCTCATTTGCTGGAAAGTCTTTCATGACCTATTGCGAGATAAAGAAGCTCTGCCACGTAGAAGGTAGCAAACGGTAGAGCTGAGACGCTGAGAGCTCCTTTACCTAGGGACCTAGTGACGGGGAACCAAAAGGATAGGATATGAGAGAGCTCTCCTGAAGGAGTTCTTCAATCTCTGATTAGGAGATGAATGAGCTCCTGTCTCTTCTCATACGTAATGACAGACAGGAAATGAACGATGCCCTCTACAAGAGTGGGAGAGAGGGAAGCCCTCTCTGACCTATCAGGAGATAGAAGAGCTTGCTCATTGCAAAATATCAAGAGGAGGAGCTCTTGCAGAAGTGGAGGAGCTCTTGCAGAAGTCATGACCTGTTAGGAACCAGAGGAGATAGAAGAGCTTGCTCATTGCAAAAGGGGAAGCGGAGGAGCTCTTGCAGAAGAGGCAAGGAGCTCCTTCACTTGCTACAAAGACACAGAGGAGCTTTCAGACGACGTATATTCAGAGATAGCGAAACTCGATCACGTAGAGATAGAGACTCTTTTAATAGAGACTAATGAGTTATGTCATGTCTCATTTATCGGACAGAGAATGGCCCAGGGCGACCTTCAAAACTCTTCATTGATAGAGAAGCTATTTCGGAAAACAAACATGGTGGAGAACTCTCTCATTCCTGCAATGTGATACAGGAGGTCTCTCATGACCTCTTGTGAGATAGAGACCGGTTGCATCAGGGAAGTTTTCCCTGGAAACCCTTTGCTATTCCCTTACTTTGGTGCTGAAACCATCACGTTCTTGTTCCTTAAAGCCCCAGTAAACCCTTGGAGAAAGAGGTGTTTTCAAGATGTGGTGGGGTATCTCATGTAGGAATGTACAATGGTTAGACACTAGCGCTCTTGCTTTCAAGAAGCAGTCTTGCAAGTAATGGCTCTGGGTTATGTCACGGGTTTGTTACGGTAATAGGCAGACTACACAAATACACCCTCCATTAAATTCCCGTAGCCCTATAAACCCTACACCCTGCACGCGAATCCTGAGCCCCCTAAGACTCCTATGCCCCCTACGATGAGATATAGTTCATGGGAGAGCTCTTATACCGTTTATGAATGCATTCTTCTATCTTTGAGATGAAAGAGCTCCTCTATCTTCTCATAGGAAATGAAAGAGATCCTGCATATGAAAAGCAAAGACCCTTCGAGAAAAGTTAAAGAATGGTAACGAATCCATGTCATCAATCTTTTCATGCGTAATGAGAGCGCTCCACACTCTTAATGGGACATGAAAGAGCTCCTCCATTTCTTTGAAATCAAAACCTTGCTTTCTCCCTGAGTGACAAAGATCTCTTGGAAATGAGAGATCTCTGCTACCACTTTCGAAAAAATGAGCTCCTATATCTCGGAGTCGGAAAGATAAAGATGTGAAAAGGAGCCCTCCCAAACCTACGAGGCGCCAGAGCACCCGCGCGCAGCTTTTCAAGCAGGAGAAAGGCTCTTTCGTAAGGGGCGGAGGAGCTCTGTCATTCCCTCAACCAGAGGGAGGGGAGCCCTCTCATGACCTATTCAAGAGAGAGGAGATAGAAGAGCTTGCTCATTGCTCTTTAGGATGCGGAGGAGCTTTTGCACAAGAGGCAAGGAGCTCTTCTACTTCTACAAACGCATAGAAGAGCGTTTAGATGACCTGTTACGAAATAGAATAAATGCTGTCTCACGTAAGCGAGAGAGACTGATGAGTTATGCGACGCTCCATTTCAGGGATAGGCCTTCGAAACCTTCAATTATGGTTGATCTCTCGCAAAAAGGTAAAAGAGCTATGTCATTTCCTACGAAGCGATAAGCAGCCTAGAGACAATCGGCTTCTCTCATGTTTGCTTAATGGATAGAGAAGCTTTTCTCAACCAAAACCAAAGAGACGGATCATGTCCCATTGAAAGATAGACGAGTTCTGTCTTTGTACGTTACGAGGTGGGGGAGCGCTTTCACAAGAGGTAGGTAGAGGACTCTCTCATGTCCGGCAAAGAGATAGAGACGATCTTTCATGACCCGCTACGAGATAGAGAGCCTCTTTCATGTAAAGGGTAAGATATAGAAGAGCTGTGAGCTCCTTTACCTATCGACGGGAACTCTTATAGCTTTCATGAATGAGTTCTTGCCAGTGAACAAAGGGAGCTCTTTCACAAAGGGTAGATAGAGACCTCTCTCATTTCCTGTAAAAGAAAGAGGAGGTCTCTCACGACCTGATTTTTGCGAGATAGAGAAGCTATGTCATATAAAGATAAGAAATGGTAGAGCTGAGGACTCCTCTGCCTAGTGACGGGAAATCAGTTAGATAGGACATGAGAGAACTCTCATACATTTCTTATGAATGAGTTCTTCAATCTCTGAATAGAAAATGAATGAGCTCCTGTGTCTTCGCATACGAAATGACAGTGTGGAAATGAGCTGTCTCATGACCTGTTAGGAAACAGAGGAGATAAAGAGCTTGCTCATTGCAAAAGAGGAAGCGGAGGGCTCTTGCAGAAGAGGCAAGGAGCTCCTTCACTTGCTGCAAAGATACAGAGGAGCTTTCAGATGACCTATTCAGAGATAGCGAAACTCTATCACGTAAACGATAGAGATTGAAAAGTTATGTCATGCCCCATTTCAGGGATAGAGAATGGCCTTCCAGACTTTCATTTCGAATAAAGGAGAGATCTGTCACAGAAAGGTAGAAGAGCTATTCATTTCTTATTATTTCACGGGTAGACAAGCTTTTTCTCAAATACAAACAAAAAACCTGGCTCATGCACCATTGAAAGATAGACGAGTTCTGTCACTCTCGATCACAAGGGGTGGAGGAGCTCTTTCACACGAGGTAGGTAGAGCACTCTCTCTTTTCTTGCAAAGAGATAGAGAAGATCTGTCATGACTCCATGAACCGTTACGAGATAGAGAAGCCTCTTTCATGTAAAAGATAGGTCATGGTAGAGCTGAGAGCTCCTCTGCCTAGTGATGGCAAACGAGAAATAGGAACCAAAGGAGATAGAAGAGGTTGCTCATTGCAAAATAGGAAGCGGAGGAGCTATTGCAGAAGAGGCAAGCAGCTCCTTCACTTGCTGCACAGACACAAAGGAGCTTTCAGATGACCTGTTCAGAGATAGCGAAACTCTCTCACGTAAACGATAGAGACTGATGAGTTGTGTCCCCATTCAAGGGATAGAGAATGGCCTTCCAAACTTTCATTTCGGGTAAAGAAGAGATCTGTCGCAAAAAGGTAGAAGAGCTATGTCATTTCTTATGCATCGATAAACGGCTACTCGCATGATTTCTTCATCGATAGAGAAGCAGCTATTTCTGAATAGAAATTCACAATGGAGCTGTCTCATGTCCCAGTGAAAGATAGACGAGTTGTGGCATTTGATTTTGAGGTGAAGGAGCTCTTTCACAAGAGGTAGGTAGAGGACTCTCTAATGTTCTGCAAAGAGATAGAGACAATCTTTCTTGAACCGCTACGAGATAGAGGAGCCTCTTCCATGTAAAGGGTAGGATGTGGTAGAGCTGTGAGCTCCTCTACCTATCGACGGGAAATTAACAAGAAAGTACATTCGAGAGCTCTTACAGCTTCTATGAATGAGTTCTTGTGATTGAACAAAGGGAGCTCTTTCACAAAAGGTAGATAGAGACCTCTCTCATTTCCTGCAAAAGAAAGAGGAGGTCTCTCATGACCTATTGCGAGATAGAGAAGCTATGTCATAAAAAAGATACGAAATGGTAGAGCTGAGCGCTGGTGACGGCAAATGAACTAGGTAGGACATGAGAGAGCTCTTATACATTGTATGAGAGATTTCTTATATCTATATCTCTTGTGAACGAGTTCTTCAATCTCTGACTAGGAGATGAATGAGCTCCTGTATCTTCTCATACGAAATGACAGAATGGATATAAATGATGTCCTCTAGCTGTTAACGCAACATAAAAAAACCTCCTCTATCCCCTAAAAGAGAAGGAGAGAGGGAAGCCCGCTCATGACCTATTAGGAACCAGAGGAGATAAAAGAGCTTGCTCATTGCAAAATAGGAAGCGGAGGGCTCTTGCAGAAGAGGCAAGGAGCTCCTTCACTTGCTGCAAAGATACAGAGGAGCTTTCAGATGACCTATTCAGAGATAGCGAAACTCTATCACGTAAACGATAGCGAGAGATGCGTTATGTCATGTCCCATTTGATGGACAGAGAATGGCCCAGAGTGGCCTTCAAAACTCTTCATTGATAGAGAAGCTGCGAAGCTATTTCTGAAAATCGACATAGAAGAGAACTCTCTCATTTCCTGCAGCGTGAAAAAGGAGGTCTCTCATGACCTATTGCGAGATAGAGAAATTTCAGGTAAGAGTTAGGTAATGGTAGAGCTGGGCACGCCTCTGCCTCTTGACGATAAATGAGCTCGTGTATACTTCATGAATGCGTTCTTCTATCTCTCAGATGAAAGAGCTCCTCGATCCTTCTTATAGGGCATGAAAGAAATCCTGTGTTCGAACTGAAAAGACCCTTTGATAAGCAAAAGACAAAGGGAAACGAATCGATGCCTTCTATCTTTTAGTGCAGAGCTTCTCACTTCTAATGCGACATGATAGAGCTCCTCTATTTTCTTGGAAATGAAACAGCTTGCGTTCTCTCCTGAGTGAAAGATGTCTCTGTCGTGGAAATGAGATCTCCTCTATGTTTCTAAGAAATGAGATAGCTCACCTCTACCTCGTAATCGGAAATGAGAGAGCCCTTCGCCCCTCTTCAGGCTATGAAACAACTTGTCTATCTCTTACTTCAAAGTGTGCTAGAGCTACATGGCTGCACTTGCTGGCGCCGGTGCACACACAGACCAAACCTTCACTATTACTGTTACTACTACTAATACTATTACTAGTATTATTACTATTCCTATTCCTATTACTATTACTAGTACTATTATTATTCCTATTACAATTACGGTCAGTATTATTATACTCATAATAATATTAAAATTATTATTATTATTGCACTACTACTGAAAGAAGAACCAGCCGTGAAATAGACCCTAAAGGTCTCGGCCACATATATATATATAAGCAAACACAAAATGCACCCTTTGAGGGAGTTTCCAGCGTACCTCATTCCACAGGACCAGTAAGTAAACCTAAACCCTAAACCCTCAACCCTAAACCCTAAACCCTAAACCCTAAACCCTAAACCCTAAACCCTAAACCCTAAACCCTAAACCCTAAACCTAAACCCTAAACCCTAAACCCTAAACCCTAAACCCTAAACCCTAACCCCTAACCTCTAAACCCTAAACCCTAAACCCTAAACCCTAAACCCTAAACCCTAAACCCTAAACCCTAAACCCTAAACCCTAAACCCTAAACCCTAAACCCTAAACCCTAACCCTAAACCCTTAACCCTAAACCCTAAACCCTAAACCCGGAAACCCTGTGAAGCATCGAAGCTGGGTTTGTTTTTGAAAGCCCCCAAACCCCGAATATACTTGGGCTCGTAGGTTCGTAGGCTTCTTCGGGTTTACGGAGTCTAGGGTTTAGGGTTTAGGGTTCAGGGTTCAGGGTTTAGTTAGGGTTTAGGGTTTAGGGTTTAGGGTTTAGGGTTTAGGGTTTAGGGTTTATGGGTTTATTTTTTAGTATTTAGGGTTTACGGTTAGGAGTTTAGGGCTCTTCGGCTTTGGGGTTCTTAGGGGGGCCGTTCTGAGATGTGCTGCTGGACGGCTTTCAATGTTCAGGGAGACCCTAAACCTAGTAACCCCTAAACCCTAAACGCTAAACCTGGATAAAGAAGGGCAGGGAACCCAAAGAAAGGTCTGAAAGGAATGAAGGCTGACAACAAATGTTGTGGCCGGAGTTTTGAAGCTTCCAGTTTCGGGAAGCTTGAACCCCCGAAAAAAACATTTTCCTGAAAAGGGCAAGATAAGGAGGTTTAGGGTTTAGGATTTTCGCGAGTTCAGGGTTTAAGAATTTTAGTTTAGGTTAGGTGTAGAGCTCAAGGAATTTGATCCAGGCTGGAAGCTCGAGGCACGGGCACGACAACATTGGCCCGAATTAAGACCCAGCTCACAGGCAAAAGCGCGAGTTAAACCCGAAACTCTCAACCCTAAAGCCAAAGCTATCTCCGGGTTTCCAACCGGGGTGGTTGAAGCCCAAACTTATCCATCTCATCATCTCGACCATACCCCAACACACACGAGGCTACTCGGGCGGCTGAGGGCTCTCTTTGTTCGCAGGCCAAAGATGGGCTGGGCGTAGGGTTTAGGGCTTGAGGTTTAGGGTTTTAGGCTAGGCTGCCCAGTAAGCTAGGATGAAAAAGGGTGCCCTCTTTTGCTTAAAGGGGTTTATAAGGGAACCGAAACCTACCAAAAAGGGAATAAGGGTACTACTGGGCAACCTACTATAGGCTTTAGGGCATCCTGGCTTTAGGGCGTGTGCGAAGAGCCTCCATCTACATCGAGCACGCCAAACAAGTCCGCCATGTTGTCCACCGAGATGTTGTCGCGGAGAATTCTGGGTCAGCGCGGCCGGGTCAGGTCTTGTTGGGCGTAAAATTTCCCTTTGCCCCCGAAAAGCCCTGCCTAAACCCTGACGCCTACATGCTATACACCTTAAACCCAATTCCCTAGAGCCGAAACCCTTACCCTGAAGCTGGGAATCGTGAATTTGAGCTCAAACTCGGTTTCAAAGCCATCGAAAAAAAACGGAAAACCCAAATCCTCTCCCACACGCAGGGCCGAGGGGACAAAGTTCGGTTTTGCGATGTCCGGTCGACTCCCCCCCCCCTCCCCGTTTTATCCCGATATGTGGAGACAGTCCCGTAGCCCCAGCCCCCCAACCACAACAAAATCTCCGCTCATGTAGTGGGCATTACAACCCCTCCCCCCCAAAAAAAAACAAAAAAACGAGCAGCTACCTTCAACCGTAGGCTATATAGGGTGAATTGGGGACAGCCCCTTGTAAACTTCAAGTCATGCGGCGGGGGAAGGACGTTGATGTCGAAATGCTCAACTTCGTCCAAGGAGATCTGCCAGGACTCGCTGCCCAGAGACTCCAATATCGCTCCATTCGGGAAAAAACCCTTAAATGGAACTTACAATACTAAGGGAGCCCGAATGGAGACCCCCAAAACTCATACATAGGATCTGCCTGAGATATAGAATTTCGCAAACCCCAAGATGCAGCAGGGATCATGCTGTGATTTATGGAGTACTCCTAAACCCTAAACCCTAAATTAGGGGACATTGCAGTGTCTGGGTCCCTACTTGAAGGTTCACGGGTTCTTCTCAACGCTACACAAAATAAGCTAGCCATGAACCTCCCCGAGTGCCCAGGACCTTCAAAAGATCCAGCAGTTGTCCTCAGCCCTGAAGTTTAGGGTTGAGGGTTTGGGGTTTGGGGTTTAGGGAACCCCAAACCCTAAACCCTCGACCCTAAACAATGTCCTTGGCAGTTGTTTGCGCTGGTGTCTCATTGGGGCTTAGGGTTTTTAGATCTCCCCTGCCTCCCCCCCACCCCCCTCGCAATCTGTGCCCCCAATCCCCAATGCATACAGTCTGTTTGTGTATCTGAGCGACCGATGCTGTCGATGCCTGAAGCCCTGCGACTTGTACGTGGGAGTGTCCGTAAGGTCGGTAACTATATTTCTTTATGATGGATTATTAAGTATGTTCAAATGGCCGTGGACCCTTGGTATTGGGAATCAAATCAAGTTCGTGGGTTGACATGGGGCTTTGTTGTTAAAGCTTTTAGAGCAAATTAACTGAAATTGTTTCCGGGTGGCCTGGAATGGGCACTATAGGTATGCCATGCAAATAAGATGGGGCTTTGCCACGAAACGTCTAAACCCTAAACCCTAAACCCTAAACCCTAAACCCTAAACCCTAAACCCTAAACCCTAAACCCTAAACCCAACACCCCAAACCCAAAACCCAAAACCCTAAACCCCAGGACCCTAAAACCCTAAACCACATGCACACGCGGCCTTTCCACTCTTGTCAGCGTCGAGTTCATGAAAGAGCTTCATTAAGACCTTCGTGGGGCCAGGATCGCTTCTGTTTAGGGTTTAGGGTTTAGGGTTTAGGGTTTAGGGTTTAGGGTTTCGGGTTTCGGGTTTAGGGTTTAGGGACGGTTCTTGGTTTAAGGTTTAAGTTTACGAATTTACGAGGCCCAAGCGTAACCCAGGAATCAAAAGGGCACCCTTTTTGGATCTGAAGGGGCTTATAGGAACTATAGGAGAACCTAAACCTTAAAAACCAAGAAACTCTGGGTCCTGGATGAACTTAGGGAATTCGGCACCCTATGTCACCCCGTACATGGAACTCGACAGTGGAAGAAACCCTACTGTACCTAGTACCTGCATCACTCCCTGCTAGACCAGAAACTACAGGGGCTCGGGAAAGTCGACCCTTGTATTGGGGGAGACGTGAAACCTCAATGACCGCAGAGGGTTCAGGAAGTTGACGGAGTCGACCGCGGGATCCTTTCCCCCCAATGAACCAATGGATTTTACAGCTACGAAAAGCAGCGAAAATCAGTACGCAAGTATTGAAATCCCCAAGGAACGCTGGGGCTCAACATGCCTGAAAACATCATCCAACATGGTTGCTGAAGCACCTCCGCCCGAGTGAAACGCAAGCAAAGCATGGAGTCAAGCCTACCAAAACTTACGAAGAAGAGGCAAACATTTCTCTGAACCTATATCACATCGTGTAGCCAACATGGCTTACGACACGCATGCGTGGAATTGTGGACAATTCTGCCCGAGGGAAACGCAGTTTCGGTCGACTTCCTAAAAAGCTTCCCTGCAGTGATTTGCCTTACCGCAAGAAAAAAGGTCAACTTTCCATGTTGCGCGTAGCAAGCACCTCCCCCTTCCCTTCCCTTCCCTCCCTCCCCCCCCCCAAACAAAAAACCTCAATTCCAAAAATCCCAACCCCAAAGCCCCCAAAACCCCTAAACCCCCAAAACCTTATATAAACCCAAAACCCCTAAATCCCTAACCCCTAACACAAAAATCCCAAACCCCAAACCCCCCAAAAAAACCGAAACCCCAAAACCCCCAAACCCCTAACCCCAAACACAAAAACCTCCACAACCCAAACCCCAAACCCAAAAAACCCGAAACCCCAAAGCCCTCAGTCACGTTCAGCCCTCCACTCTGAACCCTGGGTGCTCCGACTTCATTGCAGGGGAGTTTCCACCAGCTAGGCTCCCACTTGTGTAGCGCAGCTCTGGGTTCTGTAGGGTTTAGGGTGTACCCTAAACCCTAAACCCTAAACCCTCAAGAAAACAAAACCTGCAGAGAGCCGAGGCTCCGGGATAGACTTGATCATCTCCGCTTTGAGTCGGTCCTGGGGTATAGGGTTTAGGGTTTAGGGTTAGGGTTTAAGGTTCAGGGTTTAGGGCTTAGGGTTGGTTTAGTGCTGTAATCAGGGGTCTCTGGTTTAGGTTTAGGGTTTAGGGTTTAGGGTTTAGGGTTTAGGGTTGGGGTTTAGGGTTTGAGGTTTAGGATTTAGGGTTTAGGGTTTAGGGTTTTGGGTTTAGGGTTCAGGGTTTAGGGTTGGTTGAGTGCTGTCATCAGGGGTCTCGGGTTTAGGAAACGGGTTTAGGGGATGGGGTTTAAACCCTACCACTACACCCTAAACTTACCCCAAACCCTAAACCCGAAACCCTAAACCCTAAACCCTAAATCGTGAGATGAGCTCAGAGGGCTTCTAAGGCTCAGGGTTCATGCGGCTGCGGCCCTCGACCCCAGCAGCCCTGGAGCACTCTTAGGGTAGTTGCATGGTCCCTTCATATGGGCCCTTGAATGGGGAGCCGCTTATATAGGCCCTTAAGAATACACGCAAAGGGCCCATGATACCACAGATGACGCAAGGGCCCTAAACCCTAAACCCTAAACCCTAAACCCTTCAAGGGTTGTAGGGTTTGGTTGCAAAGGCTGGGGGCTTCCAACGGAAGTTACAAGGTCCATGAATATGCTCCCCTACCTCCGTTTTAGGGTTTGGGTTTAGGGTTAATCTGGGGTTTCGGGTTGAGGGTTACCCTAGAAATGTAGTTGCTCTGGAAATAATAAGGGTTTTGGGGTTTAGGGGTTTAGGTTACCCTACACCCTACACCCTAAGCCCTACCCCCCCCCCCCCCCCCCCCCCACACCCCCACCCTGCGCGTGGTGGTCTGGCCTTCTTCTCCTTCCGGTCGAGCTCGGAGCTCTGAAGGGAGGCCTCCACGATGGAGGCGGTCACCAAGTTCATGAAGATGATGCCTGGGGGGTTTAGGGTTTAGGGTTTAGGGTTTAGGGTCGTGAGGGGTTTGGGGGGTTTTGGGGGAGGCTGGGTGTGGGGTCTATGGCGGTTAGGGTTCAGGGTTCAGGGTCTACAGGGTATTTGGGATTAGGGTCTACAGGGCTTCACGGGGGTTCTCAGGGCCGCAAAGCTCAGATGAAAAGGAAGCCAAAAGCTCCCCAACTGCCTTGAGGTGTAGGTCTCACCGTGTCCAAGCCCACAAAGCAGCCTTGAGCCTGAAACCCTCGACCCAAAAAACCCTGAAACCTTGAAAACCTGAACATGAAAAGACCCCTAAACCCTAAACCTTAAAAACCCTAAACTCCCTAAACCCCAACCCCCCCAAAACCCAGGAGGCCTCAACCTAGTAAACCCCGGAAGATGCCCCCCAAAGCCCTAAACCCCGTAAGCCCCAAAAGTAACGAAGCCAGAGCCCCTCCACCCTAAGACCCTAAACCCCTAAACCCCTAAACCCTAAGCCCTGAAAACCCCAAACCCTAAGCCCCGGAAACCCTAAACCCTCACCCCCTAAACCCTACATCCTAAGCCCCTAAACCACCCTCAGGGTTTAGGGTTTCGGGTTTAGGGTTTAGGGTTTGCGACAAAGCACCCACCGCCAGGAGAAGGACAAGGAAGTAGGCTCCCAAGACTGGCTTGGCGTTGACCAGGGGCACCTTGTCAACGGACTCATCGGGTTTAGGGTTTAGGGGCTTAGGGGTTTTAGGGGTTTTGGGGTTTAGGGGCTTAGGTTCAAAAATGGGTTTGGTTTAGCTTAATCCGCGCCCAAAAACATGTCTACTACCGCACCCCAACACTGCCTAGTTCCTGTCAAGACGGTTTGGGGTGGGACTGGGTCCTGCTCGCAGGGGTGGAGGGGTAAGGAAACGCGCTTTGCCTTTCGCCTGCCAGCCCCTTAGATTCGATAAGGCTATGATACTATAACTGTCACATGATATTGGAGACTGTCACAGGGTTGGAGGAACCCAACTAATCTTGTATAAGCTTCATCCCCTCGCGACCCCCTAAAAGGAGCCGAAACCTCGGCCACAGCGAGGGTTTGAGAGGGTGTTGAGCCCCGTAGAACAACAGGAGCCTCGGAAAAACAGCGAGGTTTTCAGAGGGTCTTGACCGCAACCATAAACAACAAACAGGCCACCTCGGCCACAGCGAGGTTTTCAGAGACCCTAAACCCTAAACCCTAAACCCTAAACCCTAATATATATATATATATATATATATGTGTGTGTGTGTGTACATGTAACTACTAGTAATTACTATTGTCGGCGGGCGTTCGGCGGGGCGCGGGGAGCGGACCAACGAACGGACGGATGGTGGGTGGACGGGCGGCTGCCAAGAAAAACAAGAACCCCACATCGTGGTGTGGCCCCATTAGGGTTTAGGGTTTAGTTTCCGAACATAGCGGGGTACCCCATTTCGGGGATCCTTTAACGTATGATAGTTTTTGTTGGGGTATAAACGGGGTAGAACAAAAACCAAACATCTTGGTTGCTGAGTAATCTGGGCCAAAACAGGTTAACCTTCCAATTATGGTAGGACTATAGAAAACCCAAAATGCTAAAGGGTTTCAGGTTACCTGCTCAGCTAGTAAGACAGAGTGATGTGGCCCCCATTTCCCAGGTGCAGCCCAGGCACGTAGATTGCTGGAGTGGAGTCCAGGGTCACAAACCTGAAGTGGACCCAAGGCTCGACCCTAAACCCTAAACCCTGAACCCTAAACCCTAAAGCCCTAAACCCTAAACCCTAAATCCTAAACCCTAAACCCTAAAACCCCTAAAACCCCTAAACCCCGAAACCCTAAATCAGCCTCAAGCCGCATGCGTCCTCGAAATTCTGAACCTGCTCAGCCAGCCACATCAGGTCCAAATCCTACAAACCCTACTCGGGTCCGGGGTTTTCTGGGCCTGATATATAGGGATTACGGTTTAGGGTTAGGGTATAGGGATTAGGGTTTAGGGTTAGGTTTTACGGGTTTCGGGTGTAGGGTTTGGGGTGTAGGGTTAGGGTGTATAGGGTTTAGGGCGGGCCCGAAGCCAGAAGCCATCGAGGGCTGCGTTCAAACTTTGGACCAAAATATCAGTCCCCGTGCTAGAGGCTTTGGGTTTCAGGATTTTGGGGTTTAAGGTTTTGATTTGGAGCAACCTAGTGCCCGAACACCCTCGAGAACCCTCATGCAGAAAACCCCGAACCCTAAACCGCAGACCCTCAAGCCCTGAACCCTTGAGCCGGAAGCCTTGGGTATACCAACAGTCCTTAATTGGGATTTTCATGTAGGGTGCACTAGAATCCCGATTAAGGACTGTAAGTATAAGGGGGAACATCCCAACTAAAGCCCTAAGCCCTGAAGCCTTAAAGCCCTACAGAAAAAAGCAAATCCTACCACTTCGGGGCCTTTTGGGGGCCTAAACTGCTCTAGCAGCTGTAGGGTTTAGGGTTTAGGGTTTAGGGTTTAGGGTTTAGGGTTTAGGGTTTAGGGTTTAGGGTTTAGGGTTTAGGGTTTAGGGTTAGGGTTTAGCGTTTAGGGTTTAGGGTATAGAGTTTAGGGCAGGGTCTGTGGTTTAGGGCAGTGACTTCGTGGGCAAGGTCATATTTCGCCAGCGGGCAAGGTCAAATCAAGAGCGCGCAAGGTTACTCGTCCGTCACATGATATAAAAAAAGACTCTACCGGTGAATGCTCTGGACTTGCGATGCTGAACCCTAAGCCCTGAGCCTAAACCCGGTGCAGGGTGTAGGCTTGAGGGATGTAAGGCCTTGAAAGCAGGAAGATACTGTTGTGGGGCTTTAGACCCTAGAATCCATAACCCTAGGGGCCACTCAGCCTCAAATCACAAAGCCAAGAGCCCTAAACTCTAGGAATAATTCAACATACCCCAAAATCATACCCCTTGACCTATAAGAGGATAATATAAAGAAGGATTTGTCATGCCTCTTGGTGTGCCCAAGGGGCATGTTGAATATGTCTTAGATAAATCCGGCAACCCTACTCTCTTATTCCTGAGGCAGTGAAGAGGTTCAGGGTTCAGGGTTCGAGGGGTTAAGCCATTGGCCCCAACCCTGCCCCAAAGCCTATACTCTAAGCCCCAAAAACCCTAAAACCCAGGAAGTCAAAACCCTAAAGCCCTAAAGCCTATACTAAACCTAAACCCAACACCCAGGAAGACTAAACCCTAAAGCCTACACTCCAAACTCTATATAAACCCCCTAAACCCTAAACCCTAAACCCTAAACCCTAAACCCTAAACCCTAAACCCTAAACCCTAAAACCCTAAACCCTAAAACCCAGGAAGCAAACCCTGCAGCGGCACCCTCAAAAAAACGTGCGGTCCGCGCTGCTGGAAGAGCGTCCTCATAGTCACCGCGGTGTCGGGCTTAAGGTTTAGGGTTTATAGGGTTTAGGGTTTATAGGGTTTAGGGTTTATAGGGTATAAGGTATAGGGTGTAGGGTGTAGGGTTTAGGGTTTAGGGGTTTAGGGTTTAGGGTTTAGGGAGGCTTGGGAGGGTGTGAATTAGGGGTTGTGGGTTGGGGGTTTCGGGCGCAAAGGCTTTGGGGACTTAAGGTCTTGGTTAGGGTTTGGGGTTCAGGGGCTTTTCAAGCCCGAAAGGCCCCCTTCAACCCTCAAACCCTTAAGCCCCGAAAGCCATAAAGCCCGGAACCCAAACCCCAAACCCTAAACCCTAAACCCTAAACAAACCCTAAACCTTTGAACCCTTGAACCGAAACCGTATCCACTTTGGGCCCGTACCGACCGAGGCCTGTTGGCAACTTACCCTAAACCCTTAACCCTAAACCCCAAACCCCGAACCCGGAACCCTAAACCCTAAACCCGAAACCCGAAACCCTAAACCCTAAACCCTATAAACCCTAAATCCTAAACCCTAAACCCTAAATCCTAAACCCCAAACCCCCGTTCGGCTAAGAAGGGCTTATATAGGGAACCTGGGTCCTAGAAGTCTAGGGTTTAGGGTTTGGAGTTTAGGGCTTAGGAATTGGGCTTTAGGGTTTGGGGTTTGGGGTTTAGGAATTCGGCTTTAGGGTTTGGGGTTTGGGGTTTAGGGTTTAGGAATTCGGCTTTAGGGTTTAGGGTTTGGGGTTTAGGGTTTAGGAATTCGGCTTTAGGGTTTAGGCTTGGGGTTTAGGGTTTAGGATCTAACAGAACCCATAGGTGCGAGAGCCTTAGATGAACCCCTGAAGCTCGCAGCCCTCAGACCTGACCAACCCTAAACCTTGTAGGTACCTAAACCCTAAACCCTAAACCCTCAACCCTCAACCCTCAACCTTAAACCCTAAACCCTATACCCAACGCAGCTTAGATGCATGATGGCTTGGGCCACGCTGGAGAAGTGCTTCGATGCGTAGAGCGAGGTCGCCTCAATCCCCGGGGCGGGAGAGGGAGGGCCGAAAAGGGCGCAGGCTTGATTTGTTAGGGTTTAGGGTTTAGGGTTTAGGGTTTGGGAGTTTGGGATTTAGGGATTCAGGGTTTAGGGTTTCGGGCCCCTGCAACAAGGTAGGTCGAAAAGGATGATGAACCATTATCTGTAGGGAACGCCTGCTGCCCTAAACCCCAAAGCCTAAAGCCTAAACCCTAAACCCTAAACCCTAAACCCTGAGCCCTAAGACTCAGGAGCTCGGCCCCTTGATGAGCTAACTCCAGCGGCCAATGGTTTGCGGTTGAGGGCTTGAGGGTCTGGTGATTCGTAGGGGCATCAGGGAAGTAGGGCCTTGCGTATACCCTATAAACCCTAAACCCTAGACCCTAAACCCTAAACCCGAAACCCTAAACCCTAAACCCTATACCTTTTTTGGGATGATATAGGGCACCTCATTCCCTCATTCCCAACAAAGAACCAGCAAAATCTTACTCCCATATCACCCTATATATATATATATATATACCTGAGTAGCCCCTGACTAACACCGAAATAACCCCTCACATCCCTTATAAGGGTCCCTTCATCCCTTGATACCAGGTGAGGGATTGATGTCATCAATCGCAGATGCTATAGGGCCCAACACAGCCTGCACGCGTGTCCTGACTGGCACGCGGTAGGGACTTAGGACATTAGGGCCGCTATAGAGAACGCCTAATCCCTAAACCCTAAACCCTAAACCCTAAACCCTAAACCCTGATTAGAACCACTCTGCAGCCTACCGTGCAGGGTTTAGGGTTTAGGGCTTGTGGCGAAGCTCCCAAGCCCTAAACCCCCAAGATAGTCACCTTCCCAAAAGGCCCGAGGGCCCCGACAGCTTCGAGTTTAGGGTTTAGGGTTTAGGGTTTAGGGATTAGGGATTAGGGATTAGGGTTTAGGGTTTAGGGCCCCGACAGCATTCAGCTTCAGCTCGTCGTCGCCCCCTATCAATTCCATCCTTGGCAGGCGCGAGGAAGGTCGAGAGTTTCAGGGTTGTAGAGTTTTAGGATCTAGGGTATAGGGCTTAAGGGTTAATTAAGGATTAAGGGTTTAGGGTTTAGGGCGAGGAAGGTTTAGAGTTTCAGGGTCTGGGGTTTTAGGGCTTAGGGATGTGGAGTTGTTGTAGGCCGAAAACAATTTAGGGGTTCAGGTGTAGGCCTTGAGGGCTTCGGGAAACCTGAATGCCAAACCAAACCCTCACAGGGTACACAAAGAGGAATAAAGGGTACCTATAGGGGAACATAAGGTGCCGAATTCATTCATTTTCCAATAGCCAGCAGGTGAGCCCAGATCCCGAAACCCTCAAGCCCAGCGCCCGCCCTAACCCTAAACCCTAAACCCTAAACCCTAAACCCCTAAACCCTAAACCCTAAACCCTATACCCTAAACCCTAAACCCTAACCCCTAGTCCTTACAAGAACCAAGGGGCCCCAGGCAAGCAAAGATGTACAGCATCAGGAAGACCTGGGGGACATTCGCACTCGCAACCCGAAACCTAAGCCTAAACCCTAAGCCCTAAACCATAAACCCTAAACTCTAAACCCTAAACCCCTACTCTACAACTTCGTAGCC
>CAJNDS010001679.1:0-10957 GCA_905221605.1 Symbiodinium natans | reverse complement strand
CCCCAACCTGACCTACTTGATCAAAGCACTGGCCAGACTAGCACTGCAACAGGAGACGGCGCTCAAGATCCTACGCCAGGACTACAGCTGGGTGCTCTTCATTCAACCGGGCAGTCAGGGGCCGCTCCCCCTCCTCTTTGCAGCGGCACAAAAATGGAAGAAGTCTCAGGAGGAGGGAACAACGACCAGTACACTCCGCACCACTCTGTTCGGTTGTCTGATCACGATGCTGCACGCAAGCCTGAAAGACATCGGAGGAGTGACGCAGACACCCTTCCAGAAGAAGGCAGAGGACAACAAATGGCTACAGGAAGGCCATTGGTGCTACCAGAAGTGGTCGCCGGCGTTGGGGAGCCTGGTGGTCGACGAGGGGAGGCCCCCGCTTCCACACGCGAAGCTAGTGGAAGCACTACAACTCCTTCTACCCATCATCATGCAGCCCTACATGATACACAGATTCCACGCCACACGCCCCCTAGCAGACACCATGACAGGGGTCACGGCTTTCCAGCTGGACATCTCCAATCGCACGAAGGGCCACCCAACAGTATGGGAGACACTGGAGGCATTGACCGGCCTGTCGGCCATGCAGGTCATCGGCCTCCAACTAAGGAGGGACACGCTCAAGCAGTCACCGGCTGCCGCGCTTGTCCAACAGGCGCTGGCCGAATACTACTAATACGGCTCCTTAACAGCAGCAATACATGCTATCTTAATGCAAGCGTACGTGCCTGGCTGTTTGCGGTCAGCCACCTCCAGGTTGCGGACATCCTCAAGTATGGTGCCCAGGAACAGGCCTGGAGGGATGTGTATCATGCGCGTAGGCCCATTCACGTTCACGCACTGAGCTCCTGGCGGCCCTTGCTGTGCAATTGGGCTAACCTCCACCAGCAACATGACGCTTGTGAATTCCTAGAACACCTCCTAGGAGCTGGACGACCCCAAGTTCTTCAAGGCAAGTGGGAATCGCGCATTGTTAGTGAGGTTGAGGGCACCGAGACCAGAGGACAGCACAACACACAGCGGTCCATTACCCTTGACCTGGCGGACCCTTATGCCACCACTAACCTCCAAGCACTTGTTGACCATTGGCACACCGGCGGCACGTACGTACAGGCTTGCACGCATCCTCCACGCATCCTGCTTCTGCGCATCTCGCGATTCTTGGACACGGACGCTGGCGAGACGGTCAAACTGCACACCAGGGTCACCATTCCCACTGCAATCCAGATCCCGTGCTACTGTGACCCACATCAGGGGGCTGCTTGTACGTATGTCACATACTTAGTCACGGCGTGCGTGCTGCATCGAGGGTCTACTATACACGGGGGACATTATACTACCCGCTTTCTCAATCATCTCCCCCCAAGGGTCGCACCTCAAGCACCCCCGCAATGGCATGCAGATGACAGTAAGCCCATAGAGCATGTCAATATAGCTGTAACGCATGACTCAGTACTCAGCCAACAGTGCTACCTGGTCCTGCTCTGCAGGACTACGCTTTGATGACTTGAGCGCAGTGGGGTAGCCGCCTGTGGGGGACACATAGGCAGCCTGTGCTTACAAAAAACCCAAAAAATCAGAAAAAAGGATTGCACCGCTGTCACGTGCCTGCGGCTACCCGACAAACACCCACGCTCACGTGTGCATGCACCCTGTTGCAGGTACCTGAGCAACACGCTGTGCAGTGAGCCTGTTGGGCCACTATACTGAACATGCGTTAATTCATTGCCAATTCACGAGGAGATGAGCCGTCGCCCTGAGGCACAAAAGCGACAGAGACTGTTAATAAATGCCAGATCACACCTTCCCCACCTAAGTGCCCCATAAATCTCCACATACCCAGCGCGTACTCTACCTGTGCAATAGGGCTCGAGCTAGGCATCACATCCAGCAAATGTTGCCTGCACACACCTCGGGCTATGCAATGGGTGAGGCCAGCGGCTTCACACCAACACAACATGAACGCGAGGTAAGGATCCCGTATTCGTTGGAGATTGATGAAAAATCCCAGATGACATGCCATACCCACGGCACATAGCTGAGCAAATTGCGGCCGATATGATTGCCTGTGGACAGGTGCGCATGAGTGCATGGAAGCTACTCTGTGACAGTCTGCCTAGGGGCGACCTGCGCAGTGAGGCGCATGCCGACCTACCTGGCAGTATGTGCTTTATGAGTGGAGCCTACTCACAGGGCCCACTACATGGGCTTCGGCGCAACACTTCGAAGTTCCCATGGGGTTACGCTAATGGTGTGTAGGTACATCCGCTCCTGCACCCGGGTGCCCTTCACTAGCTTTGTGCTTCAGCGAAACACGTTCATGCATGCACATAGGGATATGAACAACGCCGCACAAAGTGTCAATGCAGTGCTACCCTGCTCGGCCTTCATAGGAGGAGGAGTATGGGTCTACGATCCAGACGGCAGCCATGCGTGTATGGATGGTACCATGCAGGGCAACGTGCTAAATCTCACACTGCCAGGAGTCACCTTTGATCGCATGAGACTCGCCCCTGGACAGGAGATCGCATCACGATTGCAATCTTCACAGTCAGGGCAGTGGATGAGCTGAACCCTGCACACGTGGATACGCTTCGGAGACTGGAGTTTGCATTACCCACTCCACCTGCATCACCTGCACCACCTACACCACCTACAACAGACCCTGACCTTGACAGTGAGTGAGAGGCTAGTGAGCCATAGTTGGCCACTCTGGACCGACAGTGAGCCCGGCTGGGCCACTTGTACATAAACCACAAGCCGTCCTGTGTAACGCACTTCCATGTCCTGTACATACCACGTGACGAGGATCACACCACTGGCCGCGACACTGTGCCGATATTGTTTGTTCACTGCCGCCGGCATTACATGCTGAAGCAGTTTTTGTTTGTGCCACTGTGCACTCTGTGCCACTGTGCACCCTTCTCTTGACAGGTTGAGTAGGACGCAAGTTTGCAGCTATTCGTAGCGGGACTTGCCCATTATGGTTCTAGTGCTCAAGAAGCACCGGTGCAATGCACTGCCATGTACCTGACGCCAAGCTGAGTGACCGGCTGCGATTGGAATGAATGAAATAGTAGTAGTAGTAGTAGTAGTAGTAGTAGTAGTAGTAGTAGTAGTAGTAGTAGTAGTAGTAGTAGTAGTAGTAGTAGTAGTAGTAGTAGTAGTAGTAGTAGTTGTCGTAGTAGTAGTAGTAGTAGTAGTAGTAGTAGTAGTAGTAGTAGTAGTAGTAGTAGTAGTAGTAGTAGTAGTAGTAGTAGTAGTAGTAGTAGTAGTAGTAGTAGTAGTAGTAGTAGTAGTAGTCGTAGTGTAGTAGTAGTAGTAGTAGTAGTAGTAGTAGTAGTAGTAGTAGTAGTAGTAGTAGTAGTAGTAGTAGTAGTAGTAGTAGTAGTAGTCAGTAGTAGTAGTAGTAGTAGTAGTAGTAGTAGTAGTAGTAGTAGTAGTAGTAGTAGTAGTAGTAGTAGTAGTAGGAGTAGTAGTAGTAGTAGTGTAGGTCGTGAGTAGTCGTAGGAGTAGTAGTAGTAGTAGTAGTAGTAGTAGTCGTCGTCGTAGTCGAAGCAAAGTAGTAGCAGGAGTAGTAGTAGTAGTAGTGGTAGTAGTAGTAGTAGTAGTAGTAGTAGTAGTAGTAGTAGTAGTAGTAGTCGTCGTCGTAGTCGTAGTAGAGTAGTAGCAGGAGTAGTAGCAGGAGTAGTAGTCGTACCCGCGCGTTGAGGCCCTGATTGTTTTTGCTAGATTTCGTGTTTCGCCTCGCTTTTGGATGGTGGGTGGGGGGGGGGGGGGGGGTGGGGAGGGAGGCTGGCCGGGCGGGGGGGGGACGGGGGGGGGGGGGGCGGGGTCGGGGGGGGGGGGAGGGTGGGGGGGGGCAGGGGAGGGGGGAGGATGGGGGGGGGGAGAGGAGGGGGAGAGAACGAGGGGGGGGGGGGGGGAGAGGGGAGTATCACATGCCCAAAACACTGGTATTTACAGCATTTTCGCCTCTTTGTACAACATACTGCACAAGGATGCGGAACAGGAAAATCAGTCACTAGCGTCCATCCTTTTCGCGACCATGCCCAAAGCACTAGAATTCACAGCGTTTTTTGCCCCGAACACTCGTATTTACAGCATTGCCGCTTGTTTGTACAACATTCTGCACAAAGAAAACCCCGAGTCCTGAATCCTAAACACACCACAAATCCATGACCCTCAAAGTAGTTTGGCCCTACGTCGATGATCTGTCTTTTAGGTGGCAAACGCGCGAAACACCGAGAGGGTGCTCACTTTGGGACTATGACAACAAGCGCATGTATTAAAAGTACCCGGCCTCCTACAAACGCGCGTCCTCGTAGTAGCGGTAGTCGTAGTCGTAGTAGTGGTCGTCGTCGTAGTAGTAGTAGTAGTAGTAGTATCAGTAGTAGTAGTATCAGTAGTAGTAGTAGTAGTAGTAGTAGTAGTAGTAGTAGTAGTAGTAGTAGTAGTAGTAGTAGTAGTAGTAGTAGTAGCAGTCAGCGTCGTCGTAGTCGTCGTCCTGGTCGTGGTCGTCGGCATCGCTGCCCCTGTAGTTGTAGTCACAATTGCAGTCGCAGTCAACGCCATAGTCGTCGCATCCGTCTTACAGTCGTCGTGTTCGTCGTAGCCATCGTAGTCGTAGTCGCCATCAGCCGTAGTCGTAATCGTCGCTGTAATCGTAGAAGTAGTAGTAGGAGTAGGAGCATTAGAAGTAGAAGCAGAAGTAGAAGTGGAACCAGGAGTAGTCGTAGTAGTAGTAGTAGTAGTAGTAGTAGTAGTAGTAGCAGCAGCAGCAGCAGTAGTAGTAGTAGTAGCAGCAGTAGCAGTAGCAGTAGCAGTAGGAGTAATAGTAGCAGTAGTAGTAGCAGTAGTAGAGTAGTAGTAGTAGTAGTAGTAGTAGTAGTAGTAGTAGTAGTAGTAGTAGTAGTAGTAGTAGTAGTAGTAGTAGTAGTAGTAGTAGTAGTAGTAGTATAGTAGTAGTAGTAGTAGTAGTAGTAGTAGTAGTAGTAGTAGTAGTAGTAGTAGTAGTAGAGTAGTAGTAGTAGTAGTAGTAGTAGTAGTAGTAGTAGTAGTAGTAGTAGTAGTAGTAGTAGTAGTAGTAGTAGTAGTAGTAGTAGTAGTAGTAATAGTAGTAGTGGTAGTAGTAGACCAGCGAGCTCAGAGCTGGTGACCTGGGGACCAGATGTAGCAGCAGTTAGGGTAGAGCCGGTAGGGCAAAGTAAACCAGACACAAATGCTCACGGTGTACTGGTGTGAGGCCTGGTGGTGACCAGGCCAGCTGGGTAATACAGGCTGTCACATAGGTAGGGTAGCCTACTTGAAGTTTCACCCAACAGCCAAAGGCAGCGCTCCGTGCGCCTCCAGACCAAAACATAGTAGTAGTAGTAGTAGTAGTAGTAGTAGTAGTAGTAGTAGTAGTAGTAGTAGTAGTAGTAGTAGTAGTAGTAGTAGTAGTAGTAGTAGGAGAAGTAGTAGTACTGTGGATGGACAAAATCTTGCATGACCCCCTGCGTTACACGTGTGCGACGGTTGGTCATCGAGCTCCCCGCACCCGTCGAATTTCAATGTTGCGTGCGCATATGGGTGATGCAGGATTTCGGTCATTCACACACATGCACTTTCGAAGCATTGCAAGGACGGCAATGTTAAGATTCAGGGCTTGGAAGGGATGAGCTGCGTGATAAAAATGATGCAGGATTTCGTCCATCAACAGTCTGGAGACTTGCAAGTTTTCGGAAACTCTGGTCTCTAGTCACGGCTGACCAAAGTCAACTGAGGGCCGTATGTGAGGGGCCAGGATGGGGCAGAAAGTCCGGAATGTGGTATTTTTCAAGTTTCAAATTGTTTCCATAGTTTCAAATTAGTTGCCAGTCAGTTTCAAATTAGTTTCAAAATCCAGTTGCAAAATCGCTGTTAAGGGGGAACTGCAATTTCTGTCCGCGCTTTTTGAAAACCAGGAATCTCTGAGATTCCTTCATTTTTTGAATCGCACGTAGGAAAATGCAGTTTCCACTTAACAGCGATTTTGCAACTGGATTTTGAAACTATTTTGAAACTAATTTGAAACTACAGAAACGAATTTGAAACTTGAAAAACGCGACATTTCTGCTCTTTGGTGCTTGGCCACACCCGAGAAAGAGGAGAGCTTAGGCTTGAAGCTGCAAAAAGTACATCTCCGACATTCTTCCCAAAGGCCATTCTCCGACAATCTTCCCAAAAGCCATTCCAAGCAACAACTCTTGCCAACAAGTCAGTCAATTATCTTGTCCGAGACTGTGGATGGACAAAATCTTGCATGACCCCCTGCGTTACACGTGTGCGACGGTTGGTCATCGAGCTCCCCGCACCCGTCGAATTTCAATGTTGCGTGCGCATATGGGTGATGCAGGATTTCGGTCATTCACACACATGCACTTTCGAAGCATTGCAAGGACGGCAATGTTAAGATTCAGGGCTTGGAAGGGATGAGCTGCGTGATAAAAATGATGCAGGATTTCGTCCATCAACAGTAGTAGTAGTAGTAGTAGTAGTAGTAGTAGTAGTAGTAGTAGTAGTAGTAGTAGTAGTAGTAGTAGTAGTAGTAGTTGTAGTAGTAGTAGTAGTAGTCGTCGTCGTAGTCGTAGTCGCAGTCGCAGTCGCAGTCGCAGTCGTCGTCGTCGTCGTCGTAGTGGTAGTAGTAGTAGTAGTAGTAGTAGTAGTAGTAGTAGTAGTAGTAGTAGTAGTAGTAGTAGTAGTAGTAGTAGTCGTCGTAGTCGTAGTCGTAGTCGCAGTCGCAGTCGTCGTCGTCGTAGTGGTAGTAGTAGTAGTAGTAGTAGTAGTAGTAGTAGTAGTAGCAGGAGTAGTAGTAGTAGTAGTAGTAGTAGTAGTAGTAGTAGTAGTCGTCGTCGTCGTAGTAGAAGAAGTATAGTAGTAGTAGTAGTAGTCGTAGTCGTAGTCGTAGTCGTAGTAGTCGTAGTAGTCGTAGTCGTAGTCGTAGTACTAGTAGTGGTGGTGGTGGTGGTCGTCGTCCTCGTGGTGGTGCTGGCGGTGCTGGTGGGGAGTAGTAGTGGTGGTGGGAGTAGTAGTAGGTAGGCAGGTAAGCAAGTAGGAAGACAGAGAGAGGTGTTAGGTAGGTAGGTAGGCAGTAATGGAAACGACACGCGGTGATGATGAGGAGGATGATGATGGTGATCTAAGTAAACGAATGAAGCTACGAACAAAACAGGAAATACTCAGAACTACGATAACCACAAGGAACCCTAAAGCCCCAACAAGTACAAGGAGCGTGAACGTCGGACGCAGCGACCTCCCCAAACGCTGTCAGGTGCGCATCAGGCTCCTGTGCTGTGTTGGAGTTGGGTCAACAGGGGTTAAAGGCCCGTGCTAGCTGTTTGGGGGTTTAGGGCGTTTAGTGTCCACAGCTGTTAGGATTCAGGGTGTGGTTCGTTGCCTGCTCGAAAACACGCCAACCATGGTTCGAGAGTAGACACGAAGTTGATATAGATCATGGTTCGTGTCCCCTAAAACGAAAATGTGTAAACAAGGCTTTTTGAGAACTCTGTCAATATGTGTATCCGACGACCCCAGCAACAGCGTCAGTGAAGGACCCTCCTGGCCATAAACCGAAACTCTTCCCACTTCCCTTCCCAAACCATTCACTCCACCTCTCCAATGGGCCTTGCCTTCCGCCCCTAAACTCACACACCAACCACTTCTCCCCTCCAACTACCTTCCCGTTCCACCATTCCCACTCACCCTCCGCCCTTACACACCTTCCCTATTCTGCCCCCCCTCCCCCATCCACCCCCAATCACCCACCGCCACCCCCAACCCTCCCACCACCACCCCCTTCCCCTGCCCCCCCTCCCACACCCTTCCCCTTCCCAACCATTCCACTCCATCCTCCTCCCCTACTTCCCCACCCCCAATCCACCCTTCTCCAGCCACTTACCCCTCCCCCCACTCCCACCACCAACCCCTTCCCCTCCCCCTCCCACTACCTTTCCCCTTCCCAACCATTCCACTCCATCCTCCTCCTACCCCTTCCCCCACTCCTTCCGAAAGCGGGGGGCAGGAGAAGGGATGGTTGGGAAGGGGAAGGGTAGTGGGAAGGGGTTGGTGGTGGGAGGGTTCGGGGCGGGGCAAGGGTTGGTGGTGGGTGGATTGGGGGACGGTGAGGGGGGGGGCACCACCCTTCCCCTTCCCAACCACTCCACCCCCGCTCCCCTTCCCCATCTCTGTCCGCAGCTGGTCATGGCCCCCAATGGCTCCATGCCCTTGATGGTCCCCTGGCCCTGTGCCTCCTGCTCCACGGTTTCTTGGCGCTTTGCCTTCCATTCCACTCCTCCTCCTTCCCCACCCTTCTCACCTCATCCCCCCACTCCCCCCACCACCCTTCCCCTTCAACCATTCCACTCCACCCCTCTCCCGCCTCACCGATCTCTGCTGTTTTAGGGCCAATCCACGCCCGCCCTGACCGCTCCCCTTACTCCACCCCTGTTCCACCCCCCAACTCCCCAAACCCTATGCCCAGTGGCTCATGGCCACCTAGTTTTACGGGCCTCTGGCAGACCCGTTCAGCTGGCTGACTTTAAGCCTTCGCCCGCTCCGCCCATCGCCCCCTCACCATCACCGTCCCCCAACCCCCCCCCTAGCCAGGCCCCCCGTCTCACCGTACCCCCAATCCAACCACCAACCCCCCCCCCCCTAACCCTCCCACCACAACCCCTTCCCCTACCCCCCTCCCCACTCACACCACCCCAAGCTTACCCACCACCCTTGCCCGCTCCCCGTCCCCACACCCATATCGTTCCCCACTCTCACACGTCACCCAACATGCCCTCCCCCACCCCCCCCCCCCACCCCTACCGCCACTCACGGCTTCCACCCACCAACTCCTCCCCACTCCCCCCCCACCACCCACCCAACCCCCCCTCCCCGGCCCTATGCTCATGGCCACCTGGTTTTACGGGATCAGCTGACTTTAAAGGGCTCCGCCCTTCCCGCCCGCTCCGCCCTTCCCTCACCTTCACCGTCCCCCCAACCCCCCCCCCTGGCCAGCTGGCCATGGCCCCCACTGGCTCCATGCTTTTTGCGGAGGCCGGCCAGTTGGGGGTCGGCGGCATTGGCGGCAGCCATTAAATCGGGCAGCGCGAGGTCCCCAAAGGACCGAGCAAATGCGGACCTTTTAGCCCGGGTCGTCCCGGGAATAGCCTTGCTGGCCTCTGGCCTTCTGCGAAGCAGAATTAGGCCGGACGCCAGTGCCGCCGACCCCCGCGTGCCGCCGGTGAACGGTTTTTTTTTCGTGGTTTTTTGCGTCGCCACGGAGGCCAACAGAGGGCGCGCATCATGAGCATCAGCGGGTCCAGCCCGGGACCCCCAGGCGCGCATCAGGAGCATCAGCGGCTCCCGGGGCGGGACCCCGGGGGCGCATCAGGAGCATGATGCCCCCCAAAGGGCGGGCATAAGCGACGTGTCTAAGCCGGGGCTAGGAAAAAGGGAGTTTAGGGGCCTTATAAAGTGCTTAGAAACGTTAAGGGAGTCTAGGAGCCTCAAACGCTTAGAGATTTGAAGGGAGTTTAGGGGCCTGAAAATGCTTAGAAACTTAACGCTTAGAGATTTTAAGGGAGTTTAGGGGCCTCAACATGCTTAGAAACTGCTCGCCCCGGGCTTCTGCGTGCGCTGCCCGCCCATGGGCGCAGCCCCTTAAAATCCGGCCCCCGCGCCGCCCGTGGTCCAGGGCGGAGCCCGCGTCGCACTAAAGCGCTAGCTTTAAGGGGCGAGCGCCCGAGCCGCCGACCCCGCCCAAAATTGCTTCAAATTCGCGCGGGGCCCTTCGGGAGGCCTCCAAAACGGCATCCAAGGGGATGCAACACGCGGTGGTGCGAAAAGCACGAAAACCTCGTAAAAACCATGGGTTTTTACGAAAAACCGAGGCCACAAAACACCCGCAGCACCCCATTAAACCCTCACGGGCGCGCATCATCGACCCTAGCTTTTCACATGGGGCGCGCGCCAGGCCGAAACCACGTTTTTCAAGGTTTGGGGGGGTACCGGAAGCCCAAAACCAGGCGAGCATCATGAGCATCAGCAGCCCTGGCCCGCGGCCCCAAGGCAATAAAAAACGCTGAAAAACGCTGAAATCACCGTAAATACCGTGTTTTTATGAGGTTTTTCATGCGTGCCTCCGACCCCCACCCCTGTTGCCCTTGACCCGCCCCCAAAGTGCGCATCATCGAAACCCACGTCCGGGGGGGGGTCTGCTGATGCTTCTGATGCGCGGGGTCCGGGCGCATCATCGAGCCATCGCTTCTCTTGGGCTTCGTGGGGGGGTCCGGGCCCACGGCCCAGAGACCCAGCTGATGCTCATGATGCTCGGTTTGGGGCGGTGTTCCAACAGCAGAAACCTCGTAAATACCGAGTGTTTTGTGGGTCCACGTAAAAACGCCCCTAAAATCGCTCATTTTACGCGCTCGAACGGCTTCGTGCCTACAAAACACCCGAACAGCAGGACCCCGAATGCCCTTAAGGGCATTCGGGGTCTTGCTTTTGGGGGGTTCGTGGGCACGCAAGCGTTCAAGCACATACAATCGGCGTGTTTAAGGGGGTTTTGGATGGCCTGGGGGAGGCCGCTGATGCTCATGATGCTCCCTTTCCTGGGTCCCAAAAGGCTTCCCAAGCCCAAAACACGTGTTTACAGCGTTTTCTGAAGGTTTTTCGAAGGCAAAACGCATGCATAGAATGCTTTTAAGGCCCCCAAACCAACCCCACTGATGCTCCTGATGCGGGTGCGCGCGCGCGCGCGCGGCGCGCGCGCGCGCGCGCGCCGGGGGGGGAGGGGGGGGGAGGGAGGGGGGGCGAAGGCAGGAGAAAGAGAGACAGAGAGAAGGAGAGGACAAAGACACGGGAAAGAGAAGACAGTGCCAAGGTTCAAGGTTTCGTGCTTTGGGGGGCGGGGGCCGGCCCGTGCCGCTAGGCCTGAAATATA